>LR139345.1:3484-22712 GCA_900659605.1 Tisbe holothuriae | reverse complement strand
GGCGAGGAGTAGCAGGATGGTCGCGTTGCCGGTGAAGGCCAGCAGCGCGATGAGCAGCTGGACCGACACCAGGAACGGTGTGAATGGGTCTGACCCTCCCAATGGGCACTGCTCACTCGTCGTGGAACTGTTGCTGCTGTCATTGTTTGTGTTGTTGTCCGGTAATGCTTGGATGTGCATGGCCGGTGTGTCAAGCGGAGACTGAACGGAGGAGCATGGTCGTCGTCTTCCCTTGAGAGCTGTTTCATCATCGGAGGGAGAAGAAAGCAGGAGCGAGTGACGCTTCCAGAGAAGAAGAACTCGATGAGTGCAGTTCTGACGAGGAAAGGAGGCCCATTGTGAAGTAAAAGTTAGCGCAGTCTGGAATCAGAAAAGGGAGAGAGATTCAATCATTTTAACCGGTTTATTTAGAAGTGAGCTAAGAATAAAACGGGTGTATGAAACATAATCTCCTGCTCTATTTTTAAACACGCAGTTGCTATGACACTGGTAAACTGGTAAAATGATAGTTCTTTAACATGACCGCAGGAATCAATCCAGCCCCCGAGGTCTAACAATGTTTTAGAAACGTCGAGTACGTATACAGATGTCTGGAGAACTGGCATTGTACAGCAGAGTGTCATTCTAAGATGTAGCAGACAGATTATATCAAGTCTGTAGAATGATTCAATTTAGAACATTCTTGACTGACTCGGATTAGTTTCAGGGGAAACTATCTCCACAAGCCCTCCAACCCTTTAGCCATTAGATATGTCTCATACGTAAAGGCAATCTGTGAACACTTCTGGGACTGATTTATGGTACAAAAAGCTGAACAACAACAGGATATTTTACACGAGAGATCTCGAGGAATATATTTTTAGATAAGAATTCGCATCTATAGACATAGAATATGCAGTTTATGTAGGCCAGCCTCACTTGCAAAAAATGATAAGGACAAAATGCACAAACAAACATTAACAATACCATGAATGTTGTTCACATTGAAAGTATATCCTTTAAAACGTTTAAGTACAAAATATAATAATATGTAAAAAAATGGCCATAATTATCAGAATCTAAGTGGACACAGTTTTACAGCAGCTAATTCTTTTAGCTCATGCTTATGAAATTATGAGGACCTACATTTCACACCAAAAAAGCGATTGTAAATTTTAGAAGCAAGACTTGCAGCCCTCTATGTTCACTTATGCAACAAAGTAATAAATGTGCATCTTGACTTGTATACCTAGATGTAAAAGACGAGTTCAGTTCAATTTTTGCATATCACTCAAAAAGAGCGCATTAAACAAACAAGTTACAAAATGCATCTGCGATTATGCTTCACGACCCCAATACCAGACAGGACTGATGTACTCTACTTAATATGGTAAATTACAACTAAACATTAGCATTACATGTAACTCTATCTGTGCAGCTTTGTAATCCTTCTTCTCATACACTGGATCCTCCTCTCTGCCTATAAATGTGGATTCAAGAGGCAGAATACTTGGCTGATGCTCCCTTTTGCCAGCTGGGTTTGTACAATTTCAATTATTGCCATTGTGTCCATGGTTCAGATGGCTTGGGATATGTTGAGGTAAGCAAGTAATAGTAATACTTTCAAAATTTGATGAAAAATTTGATGACATTTTGATGAAAATGGTACAATTACTATAATTTCAAAAACAATTATATTATTATTATTTTATGCATTACTTGAAAAAGGAACGTATTACAGTCAAACATTATTTGTAATGTACTGTATTACTCTAAAGCCCAGATAAGTACTTAATTAATTATCTCCATTCAGGTATCCACAGCCAATGCATCTTATACTTTGTGTCCTGACCATGAGTGTAACTTCAGGTATAATTATGACTTATGTTTATAATTATGTTTAATTAACTTATTTTTAGCTGGAGTAATTGCACATCTTCACTTTGTCATTAATGGATTCGAGGAGATGAAGAAACGAGATGGGGTGGAGACGTCAAAAGAAAGTCTTCCTCTCTTATCGGTTAAAACTTCCTCCCCAAAATGATATAAATTACTATTAAAAATATGGAATACATACAGAAGTCAGTTTTTGTTACATTTCCCACGCACAATAATGAGTAAAAAGGGACGCAAATTATGCGACAAAACAGTCATAAGTATTCTATAATCCAATTATATTGGCAGTCTCAGGCTCTTTTTATGCATGCTACTGTTGTAATATTCTCGTATTGTAGCAGAGACCTGACATTTTAAAGCATGTTATTCCATGTAAATAAGCCCACTTAATGTTTTGCATCATGAAATCAATTATCGCCTTCATTAACAATGGTATTGAGTGAGATTTAATTATAATTGATAGAAGTACCTAATCTAATTACTTTTATTAAAGTTAAAACCACTGTGTCATGATGCTTTTATTTTCCTCGAACATGATTAAGGTGTAAAGTTCATTTCCTGAATGGGAAAAAGGAGAGGGATTTTATGCAGACATTTTACACGGTTTTTGTGGGGTTTACGCAGTTTACATCGTTTTATGCGCATTTTATGATGATATTAATCTTGCCAGGAACACATATGTTGATCCAAATAATAGATCTTGAACCGCCAACACAGTGGAAATAATGACTTGTATATTCACTTTATCGATGACTATCTTAATCTTATTTATGGTTGTTGCATGTTGGTTATTTTAGCATCCGTCTGACACCATTTCACCTTTCTTTTTTAACCGTGAATTCAATTCTAACTCATATCCGTTGCCTTATTATTATCTGACGCCGTCTATAATAGAGATAATCACCAGAAGAAAAAGCGTCCTTGATCTAATTTACAATGCGTTTGAGAGGAAAATATGGTTTTGTCTGATGATGATGATGCCAAATGCCTTCCGTATTCGATGGGAAATGTGTGTTTTGAGATTGTGCGTTTAAATGTGTTATGATTGACCAATTGTTGTTAATATATTTCTTATCAGGAAGATGTCATAAAGTTAAAGTAATATATGATGTGCTGAAGGGTCGTTAATTACAGGATATATCAAGTTGTGTAAAGTATGTACTATGTTTGCGGAGCTCTTATATGTTAATATCGTCTTAAAGTATCTTTTAACTAAGGGTCTATAGACTATAGTATAATATCAATTGCAATATCCACTTTCCATTGCATTGCTAATTAAGGGTGATAATAACCTTAACAAATGCCCTCTATAGGATATTATTAACATTTAAACATGCTTCCTTACCCACTGTAAAAATCTCAAGTTTTCTCACGTCACACGTCATGCGACTCAGATGTTGTTAGTTTGTTACTTTAGATTAAGTCACTGTTATATCCTTATACGACCTCACACATTATCTTGGGGTCATCGACGAGTCTTGATCGTGAACTGCTAGGATGAAGTTGCTGCTGCACTCCTTGACGTTGTTGTCGGCCCTTGTGGCAGCCTCGGAGGCCGTTTCTGACGAGAGTAAGAGCAATGCGTCGTTGTAACACAAAGAAAAAGTACTTTTAACGTCTTCTTGTAAATAGGAGAAACCCACAAACGGGTTCTGTGGGTCACTACAAAACACGGGTTTACAATTTACAGCTCCATACAAACGTCAAGCTTGTTATTGCATGTAAACGACTTTATAAAAAAGGAACATCCATTTTTATATTTAGAATATCTCTGTAATGGTTAATATATAATACTATTTCTTAAAACAAGTTTAGTGTTTCGGCAATAGCTAGTTCAAGGCAGAAATAACTCGTACTGTATCAAAATCTTTTGTGACGGAATAAAAGACTGTTTGTATGATCTTCTGTCGGGCGGGAAAATAGGAAACGAAGCCTTTTGGGATGTTTTTTCTGCAGTAAAAGAATCCGTCCAACTATCCATCTTGGAGCCAGCCAGTCAATGTCAATAAGAACGAATCTGGGCCTTCTTGTATTATCTGCAGTCCACTTTCATAACATTCTGCAAGACTATTTCACCTCTCTCATCCTTTGTTTTTGCTCCATCTCTTCTTTTGAAAACAGTGGAATACATTCTACAACCATACGATTCAGCAACCAGACTAATTTCTAGCGTACCTTTTAACATGGAAAATGATGTGCTCAAAGATAAATATTTGCACATAGCTATTCACATCGGTAGAGTCAAATGGAGTGATATTTGCGCACGACAGAATGACTTTAAATTGGTGTTTTAAAGGAAAATTAATTTGACGACAAGAACTGCAAGACAATCCATTAAAACATAATAGTATTGAATCATAAAAACGGATCAGAATAAGCAAACTTCTGTCCTAGGAGCTCCCGATTGCACGATCCTCCTGGACTCGTCCAGCTCCTGGCCGTCCTACCCGCCCATCATCACCGACCCCCTGTACGGCTACATCCTGCCCGAGGGAAACCTCTACGACGACGACAGGAACATTGTCGTCATCGACGGGGAGACAATCAACCTCTCATGCGTCGACAAACAGTTTGAGGACTCGGCTCTGGCCGGGGTAGAGTTTGCCGCCGCAAGGTGATTACTTTTACCAACGCTAACTTTAGACTTGTCAAGTAAAGTGAAATTACTCGGCTTTAATCTACCCTCGTTACCCGTTTCTAAAAAATAATTAGGAAAACGTAGAGAGTACCAAAGCGTTATAAGGATTCTTGGAGGGTACACAATAAGGTACACCTCAACTGAAAGACGCTTTATAACGTATCACTGTATCAGATTGCTTGTTTTCTGACCGGAGGAAATAGATAGAAAGGGTCTTCTTCCAACAGAGAAAACAAAAGTGCATCCTTGGGCTATTTTCGCAACATTCATAGTGAAGAGAAAACGAATCCTTATTATGTAATTATCTTAGATGCGTCCAGGGCGAGTTCATGCTCACCCCGATGGACGGCACCGAGCTCAGCACTCCCTTCTCCTTCATCAACCTCGGCTGCGACTCCCAGCCCAGCGAGCGCCACAACGAGCCCGGCCTGGCGTGCGGCCCCAACGACGCCGGCTACGAGATCCAGTACGGCTTCGACACGCTGACCGGCTTCACGGCGCTCTTCGGCGTGTGCTTCGACGAGCCGGGCGCGCGCACGTTCTACACGCAGCACGTGCTCTGGAGCAACATCCAGGCGAGGGACACGGGCAACGAGAGGCCGAGCTTCAAGAATGACGGCTATTATGACTTCGACGTGGATGAGAAGTACACGCAGGTGCAGCAGAGTATCACGATTGAGGAGCTCACTGGCTACGATGACTATGTGGATACGTCGACGGATCTGTTCCTGTCTCGTGGACACTTTTCGCCAAACTCGGACTTTGTCTACTACTCATTCCAGGTGGGTAATTAAGTACTTTATCTCGTACAGGGCGATCTTAATTACTTAATTACAGGATGCCACGTATTACTTCGTCAATGTCGGACCCCAGTGGCAGTGCTTCAACGGCGGAAACTGGGTCGGAATTGAGAACGGCTGCCGTCATTTTGTCGAGAATCACGATGTGGACCTTGTCGTCTACACTGGCACTCATGGTGTGCTCCAGCTGGCGGACACTGCAGGGGACATGGTGGACATCTATCTCTACCCTGAGACGACGCAGCTGCCTGTTTCCATGTGAGTACAGTGGATTAGAGAATGTAGCTGGTTTAAACCATGTATTCAATGCATTTTCCTTAGCCTTTGAAGTGCAGAAATCTGCTGAAGAATGCGTTGCTATGGGTCTCTAAAGAGAGTCTACTTTACTCTTTACTGGACTACAACCAGCTTGTTACACACGTAACATGTTACGCTACTTTCAGGTACTACTGGAAGGTCCTTGTGGACACCGTCGCCGGCACCGGCATCGCCCTCATCGGCGTCAACAACCCGCACATTGACAGCGCCGACATCGACCTCTACAAGGTGTGCACCACCATCGACAACAACGAGTTCCTGGCCGAGGTCAACAACCCGGACGACACCTACAGGGGCGTCGTGTACGCGTGCGCGGTCGAGGACGCCGCCGCCGTCTTCGAGGAGATTCCCGATCTGGGACCGCTCGGAATTCTGGGATAAATATTCTTTATTAACAAGTCAATTACAATCTGACTGAATAGTTGTCCATGACGACATCGTCAACGGGGTTGTTATCAATGTTGTGCCTTTCGTTGAAAGTACGATCCTTTTTACGTCCGCCGTCACGGCGTAAGCTGGAGAAGCCCATAACTTGCAGCCTCTCTCCACCGCCCTCTGTATTCTCATACGGTGGCATCGGGCCCGCCACAAACTCATATTGCTCTTCCATGCTACGGCGGTGGCTATTCTTTGGCGGGGGTGGGACCAGCATCTGCAGGTAGGCAGGGTCCGGCACCTTGGTCGCGCGGTCATATCGCGGTAGGATGTGCGCGTAGTGAAGGATTTCACGGTCGTTTTGCTCAGCAATGGGTCCGGTTTCAATGCCAATGACGCTGCTACGGTGGGATCGGGACGATCTCCTTGACGATGAGCTAGTGGTGGACGCGGAGCACGTGGTCGTCGTGTTGTTGCCGCACGTGTCGCAGTCGTCGACGAAAGAGTCCGGCTGGTGGCTGTTCTGCGACAGCTTCCGGGTGACGGTGGGCGGCTCGTACTTGGCGTACTCGGGGTTGGCACTGAGGCATGTCTTGACCGGCATGCCGCGCGCGATGCCGACGATGCTGGCGGATTTCGGGAGCTTGCTCAGCTTCCGTGACTGCTGTCGGTATCGAGTGCAGACGAAGAAGAGCACGATTAGGGTGAGTAGGAAGAGAAGGGTGATCCCGCCAAGGAGGAGGAAGTAAGGGTCGGATGCAGTCAGTCGATGGAACCAGGCTGGAAAATAATAGAGTTAAATGAGGCAGCTGCATGTGATTACATGACCTTTTGAATCAGTCCCAAATTGAAACTTCTTGTTCTCCTCCTCCCGATTTGATTTTAATCGTTTCACATCCTAATGACACGTTTCTTGTCTCACCTGAGAAAATCCTCTTCTCCTCCTCTTCCTGCTTCACACCACCTGCGTTGTCACCGATTGACTTCTGTGTACGCGGCGTCGCGTCAAGCGTAAGCGAGCTGGTGATGATCGGAGCGCCGTGCTGGAGCTCAGCCCTCACCGTCCACGTGCCGCTGAAGCGCGGGTCGTTGTCAGAGGTCGATGGAAGCCGGAGCCCGCATGATGAGTTCGCCCGGTTCAACCACACGCTCTCAGAGAGTGTCCTACGATCAAAGCGTTAAATGTTAATTGCTATGACATTGACCTGTCAAGATTTATGTCTTACTTATGGCTTGAGATCCTATTTCGATCCGGTGTGACCCAAACGCATTCCTTGAGGTGGAGTTTCGGGTCCAGAATCCATGTGATGTCAATGGATCCGTCAGTGTTCCTGTCCACGACAAAGTAGGGGATCTGGGTCATCTTTGGAGTGGGCGGGGACGGGGTCAGCTGAAGTCTCGGCTCAGACTTGACCGTTGGCACAAATGTTGTTGTTGGCACAGTGGTTGTAGTTGTGGTAGTAGTTGTTGTAGTTGTAGTCGTCGTCTTTAGAATGTTGTTAAAGTCTAAGACTCTGAGAAACGCTCCCTTTGACACAAGGAACTGGTTCTGCTTGGCCATGGGCATAATGGCGCACACCCATGTGCCACTGTGCCTCAGCCCGACGTTCTTAATCCTGAGTGAACAGTCCCGCTCCGTCCGATGCGGTCGCTGTTCCCGACTCGACGGCGAGAACGGGGTGAGATCCTGCGCCTCCTCCGCGCCCATCGGGCGGAATGACCAGCGACACATGCGCACCGCGGTGTTTGCCTTGCAGCCGAGTGTGACTGAGACGTTGGACGAGACTGTGGCGTTGGCGGGGGCGAGGATCATGGTGGGCACGTTGGGGTCGGCGGTGCTGAGTGGGGTGTCGTCGGCGTGTTGGTCGGAGAAGAGGGATTCGAACAGGGCATTGCAAGGCGCTGTAAAAAAGGGGGGAATTATGGAACTCTGATAACATGATCCATTGATAACTGAATCAGAAATCTTCAATAAAAAGTTTCCGTAAGTATATACACTACATAATTGCATAATAATCACGTAAGTAGTAATAATGCAGTGCACTAGTGTATATTTAAAATATGGATATAGTGCATGCAGTAAATTGAATACACCGCTAAAATTATTCGAAATAAAATTAAGCGTGTTCCGTTCTCTAAAAATGTTTTACCAGAGATTGAAGTATTATTGAAAGATTTTTTAAAACTATTGAATGTCCCGTTCTATCAGTGTTAGGCAACAAATGGGCATTTTAAAGTGCATCCAGCAAATACTGTTTCGCATGAACTACTCTTACTTAATCAATTATACGATGAACGGAAATTGCAATAGAGTCACTACATTTTTATCCTTTCCTTCTCAAGAATTCTTTCATTTACAGAATCCCATACCTGTCAGTTGAAGCAGAACGATTAGAGTTGTTGCGATGATGACTAATCCCGATTTAGCCGCAGATGTCATCGCGATCTGTCTTGTAAGGTTATTATTTGGGGTTAACAGTTGGCCTCTAGATTTAACACGGTTTTTACACTTCACCCTGACTCCAATGTTACATTTTTCACCTCTATTAACACTATTTTAAACAGCTAATGAGTGAAAGGGGTCATTAGCTAGGATGTTTATGTCCAGTTATTTTGCACACACAGAACAAGTGAAAAGACCAATTATAACCACTTAGTTTCCCAAAATGGCAGTGATGGAAGCACGTTGAAAAGTGAGAAACGACTGAAGGATACTCGACTTATTAAACCGTCCCAAAGTTTAATATGGTTATAGCGGGAGAAACAACGAGAAGTTAGTGTTGCGCGCCGCACGCGCGCGCCGCCAGACGCATGTTATATTCTCAGCATGGGAAGTCCTCCTCTCGCGAGTATTGGAAGGGATGAATCATGCTCTTAAGCTACTCTTTCCCAGGTATCGAGAGGGCTTCACGCGAACTGTGTTTAGAGCATGTGTGTGTGCCAAGGGAGGGAGGGGGAAGGGTCAATTTTCCGGTTCTAGGGAGGTACAAATAGACGGGGAAGGAATGAGTATAAATTATGCATTTAATATGACTCATATGGAACCAATGTGGGTGCAACTGTTGCTAATTCGTGAGCAGGATGATTTTCCTCAATTTGTCCAACTTCCAAGGAAAGAGGAGACTTTTAACACACTCTTCTAAAATGTATATAAGAGCTTCTGAAGGTCGGCGGACAAATAATAGGGGCTAATTCAACAAGGAGGATATGAAAGAAGAAGAAGAAGAAGAAAGAATGACTTTCAGGAAATCCGACTTGGCTTTACAGCTCCCGGAATTGAATTTTTCGTGTAATTAAACGATCTCTTGTCCAATCTCGGATGTTTACGCTCATTTGCCTTTTTATTTCCTGTGGACAACACATGACGACATTTTCTGTGCATAATTCGACACTTTCTCCTGTTTTATGCACTTCTAAGATGCGCGCAATTAACCGCAGCACCGATCGGTCATTCCGCTGCATTTAAAGCTCTTTGTCATGTGTGCGTGTTTTTTCAAAGTCCGCGGTGAGCGGTGTCAAATGTACCTGAAAACAGACACATTCGCTCTCGCAGTCATGCCTCACTTCAGGCCTAGAAAATATATAAAGAAGCTTAAAAACGTTCCCTATGTGTATGCACTTATAATAAACTCTTGTAACGACATAGCCAGGCGAAATAAGTCACATTATTCATTTTATTTTAAGTTTAAAACAATTCAGCTGAGAAACTACGAAGTTGCAACTACTTCTACATGATCTGCAATAATTTTAATGCACTATAAAGCTCAGTTATCCGTTTTTATAAAGCTCAGTTATCCGTTTTTGCCATTTTAACATGTGTCTCTATCGTAAGGTACAAAACGGCTCCTAGTAGAAACAACACCGACAATTGCGGTCTTTCTTCAGTGACATCACCTTCAAAGCAGGAAAGTCGTCGCAACTTTCAGGAGAGGAAAGCAGTGACTTTCCTCATCATCTATCCTCCGTAATGCCACTGTTAATATGTAACTAATCACGTCGGAGTCGCATTCAGACAGAGCATGAAATTCCGTGACATTCTCTCTTTTGTCTCCTCAGTCTTTGTGGGTGACCCGAGCTGCACGTAACAATATGAGCAGCGGGACATGGGCGAGGGATCTGCTCCATTGTGGTGGCGCAAGTAGTGATGGGGACGAGATACGGAGAAGGTTGTTTTATGATATTGCCACCAGGATTCAGCCGAGGATCTCCCGGGGGATCAGGATAATAGGGGGAGATGTCATACCAGGAGTAAGAAAGAAAACGCAATATTACTTATTACTATCTAACTCATGCTTCAATTCCAAAAACGTGTGCTACTCTACTGACGAAACCCCAATTACTCGTCGAATGCATGGTATATATTTTTTTAACCTCATTCATTTATCTTTGTAGATGGGCATCGTCCATCGCACAATCCCCTCGCCCTTACACGGCAGCGACAGCTTCTACAGCCCCGGCCACAGGCTGAGCACACCCACACCCACCGACCGCTACCCAGCCGCCGTCACAGCCCGCTGGAACCGGGACAGCACACCCATGCAGCTCAGGCGACCCGGGAAGACCAACAGCGGGAGCGCACACTACGCTGACAATAACAGCTACGTCCAGAGGAGGTCCTACTACTTGGACAGGGACTACTACCGGGGCAGTGGCAGGGATGCCAGATCGGCACAACCCGAGTCCTATAGACATTCATGGCCGAATTATAAACGATGACGAATGACAGCATTGTGTTTGATTTGATTTATTTGTTTCGAGTAGCTAATGCGAGCGCTGTAAGCGATCTCTTTTGTTTGTGGTATTACAATACAGTATATTAGGGTAACTAGATACGAGGAAAACACTTGAGAGTATCGATTCGGTTACAAAGGAGCCTCTTCAACCTATATAGTACAGTACAATGTGGTTATGGTCAACTATTTGTAACGCATTCATGAGACATAAATTGAGCACTCTGTTAACATGATAAAGCAGGCTACAGTTGGAAGTTCTGCATGCTCGCCTGCGCCGGTGGGGGTGACCCGTACATGGGTGGCGGGGGTCCGCGGCCGTAGGGCGATCCCATCTCCGAGTGGGGCGGCCCCTGCTGCCCTGGGTGGGGCATCATCATGACCGGCTGGAGGGCCAAGCTCTTCCTGGAGCCGGACAGGGACTGGGAATCACCCATGAAGCCACCGTTAACCTCACCTGAAAAATATGGGAGGTTGCGTGACTGTGCAAACTAAATTTCCGTTACAAAATTGTCTTTCGGAAGTTATTGCTTGTACGTAAATATGTTATGCATTGTGCAGTAGATATAGAAATAATAATGGTACCTAGTATAATAATAAATACCACTGCTTACACCGTGCATAGTGATTCGTTACTTATTTAAAGTTATCTTCATTTAAATATCCACTGTAGCCATGATGTTACAGTGTTCACTCTACAATGTACACCATACATTGTACATATAATATATCATAATTCTTACCCTTATAGAGCGTATGGTTCATGTAGGGGTTCTCAGCCTGCGGCCTGACCACCCTGTGCGCCAGCGTGAACGCGAGGCAGCCGAGAATCCAGCAGTCGAGGAAGGCGATGATGGCGAGCACGAAGGCCCAGCGGAAGCCGCACGTGCCGAGCTCGTAGTCGTCCGAGTCGCCGCAGATGGAGCGGACGTGGTCGTTGTCCCAGCCGGCGGGGAAGGACAGGATGCCGATGGCGAGGCAGATGCCTGAAACCAAGGATTGTATATTACGATAATGGTTTAATGTTATCCCTACATGTACATGCAATTTATCAGCCTCTGATGACTATTTGAGATGTGTAAGTCTATAATAACCGATGCAATGGATATTCTCAAATTATTTTAATTTTTAATATATACTGTCATTACCTCTTTATATATTTAGACTATCATATTAATAATAATATCTTAATATGTCATTTTATTGTTTGGCTTGTTTGTTCACATTCTTGAGAAGGAACTTTAGCATCGTTTTAATTATATCAAAACAGCCGTGGGATTTGTTTTTCCTGTGTATCTCTGAATTCCGTTCTGGGAACGGCATTTTTGGCAACTTCCTTTAACACGAGTAGAACATGCTCTTAAAATAACTGTATCTTCAAGAACTCGTGTTTACATATCAAAGCTATGTACTGTACGACGCACTCATTACAAAGTTAAGTAGTAGCTCATGCGGCATAACAAATTTGTTTCTTTTGTCTTAATTGCGAACTTACAGAAGCTCAAATTAGATTTCAAGAGTCACCATCGCTATATAATATTGAGCACAGAAAGATCCCTCGACATACCCGCGGGCAAGATCTAGTAATGCTTGGAACAATGAAATAAATGTATATTTTGATAGTATGTACTTCGTTACAATCGCTAAAGCCATTATTTGCCTTTTTAGTCTTTTTGCCATCTTACTTGCCTTGCACAACTGTATTTGTGAGAAATCGTGTTTCCTCGGAAACTGATACAAAACTGGAAGCAGTATCACTGAATAATACGCGGTTCCCATTGTCATAATTGCGACCTTGCAGAAACACAGATTAGAGATAATTAGGCAAATCAAGAGTCACCATCACAATAACCTTTTGATCTCCCACTACCATAAAAGAAGCTAATTTTCCATCATAAAATCCTTTTAGCCCAATCTTAATTTGAATTAATAAACGTCAAATCAAGTCCTTGAAGTAGAAGCCTTAAAACGACGGATATGAACATCATGTCATGCAGAATATCCTTTTCCTCGCATGACACGCAGATCCTTTCATTGCATGTTGGCGATAATCGTACAGTCTACTCTGCAATTATAACATACTGTGGTCACATAAACCGTTCACTTTCATTTCCCTTAAAATATCCCAGCAACAAGTTTGAAGAGAAAGCGAGACGCACATGATGATGATATTGCACAGGCGAGTCATAAAATCGTATTTTACACGAGATAACGTCAAATTAACATTTTAAATACACGTTTCAAGGGCGCTTCAGAGTCGTTTTATTGCATGAACAGAAGCCGCTTTTTTTCAATGTAATGAAACATCGATAATAACCGCGCCCTTAATAATCGAATTCATGAGGTGCGATATCACGAATACACTCCCCAAAGATTCTTTGACGCAGTTAAGGCGTATTTCTTGACGCCTACGAAAAAAGTCATCATGGGATCAAATATTTTCTCCTCGTGATCTGCCTCGGGATATGAAAAAAGAATATTCAAAGATTTTCCAGGATTATTGATAAGACAATATTTTTCTTGGGAGAAATGCATTGCTTAAGATAATGCAGGGATTTTCCAAAATGGTTTCCTGACTAAAAAGGGTGCAACAGAGTTAACTGTACATTTGAATGACTCATCGATGTCAAGTTCAAAATGTCTTGCAATATAATTCTGCAAAAATCCGACAAAGCAATTACATGAGGAAATAGGAAGCCAGGAACATTAAGCCCTATCCACTGTGTCATAAGCAAAGCTATAAAATTGCAAATGCGTCGTTGGTACACAAGAACTTCAAGAAGTCACTTCCTCTCTCTCTGGCTTCTTTCATTGGAGACTTCTTGTCATGACAAAATGATTGCAAGAGGGATAAAATATGAAGGAAGAAAGGCCTCGGGCGCAAACACAAATGTGAATATCATGCACTGAAGGCATAATTAAAATGGACAAAACTGAGTCGCAGGTTAGAACATTGTTTTCAGTTAAAGGATTTAGGCTTTAAACCCGTGAAATTAATCACTGCATGAAGCCGAGCTTTAGAAGCAGTGAACCGTTACAAAGCCTTTGAGAAGATTTTAAATACACGTACAATGCGTGTAATAATATTACACACTTAATCCAATAAAGTCAGAACATATGCAAGAACATATGCATCAAGAACAAGTGTCTCGCTCACCTGACAGAAACTGCATCATTCCACAGATCTCAAACACCGAGCTCGCACTCATGAAGCAGAACAGCATGAACGCGCACACGCACAGCAGGATCACAATAACACTCAGGCCCACGAACACGGTGGCAGCCCTGAACGCCGGGCTGAGGATCGAGGCAAAGTTGTTAATGTCACCGATGCACACATTCTGCCCCTGGGCAGTCAGGATGCTGCCGGCGCCGTCAGACGGGGACAGCACCGTGCAGAACCGCCACAAGCCAAAGTTCCCCGGGCCGCGAGACGCGTCCGTGTCCCCGATCCAGTTCTCGGACGCGAACGCGACCACCGTCAGGATGGCTGTGCACACGGTGAACACTCCCCAGAGGATGGACACTGCCTTCGAGCTGCGGATGTACTTGGACGTGAAGTACTGCGTTGACTCGTACTGCTGTTGTTGTTGCTGCTGCTGGCTGTGCAGCCCGTTGCCGTAGTCAATCTTGCTCTCCATGATCAAGTCTCTTCTCACACACTTCCTCTTCTATATTTTGTATCTTCACCCCCAGGTCATGCAAAAGAACAAAAAGGGACCTGCTCACATTTTGGCACACACAAGACACCACCTAAAAGATTTCTCTCCTACACCCAATTGAACTCTCCCTGTATGTCTTGGATGTGTGCTTGCCTTCTTCCTTCTACCTCTACTGCTTGCATGGCTATGCTCGTACCCATGCATGGTAGTATACGTCGCCTGCACAAGGCAGGCTTAAGTCAATCTTGGTGGTACTTCTACCTTATAATCCTGCCTATCAGTCTGCGGCAGAGGAAGCATATCGCTCGCTCGTTCGCTCGGCGCACCTATCCAGGCACGATTCATTGGAGCTCGCTCAGCGCAGGTAATCTTCCGAATGAGGAGACAAGAAGACATCGTGTGTCGGATTTTATGTCCAATGTAGGGAACAATTTCCCCTCGATTTCCCCCTTCCGCCGTCGCAAAGTGAAGAAGCGCGAAAAACGTCAAGAAAGACGCGAGAATTTGTTTGATTTATGCTCATGGTTAGAACAAACACTGCATGCACCGTATATTTGGCTTGAGAAATAGGCGTTTTGACCATTGCTTCATACTTGAGTTCATAATAAATTATAACAGGGGATAGCTTATGTCCGATCTACAATGCAAGAAAAAGTGCATAATTTTTAAAGTAAGGACAGAACCCCTCTTAAAACTCCAATAATAGACAGCACAGCCTATGCAAAGAATACGGCAAATTTCCACTCATTTCAGAGACACTCTAAACATAACCGTTAATAGTATCTCAAACCAAGACCCTTGTTCCATACCGGGTTAAACATCGGTTTAATTTAGGTTTAGTTGGCGGTGTCTTCCTCTTCAGGCAGACTAATCTCGTCGCAATCCTCCTCACTCTGCCCGGCGGCCTTGGCAGAGACATCGTCTTCAGACAGACTAATGTCGTCGAAATCCTCCTGGATTTGTCCATCCTCCATGTCCGAGGCTTCATCTTCTTCCACTGGAATCTCGATGGGTCCACTGGGGTCCTCCTCCGCTGAGTCATTGTCCTTCCCTGGGGTCTTGCTCGATCCACTCTGACTCCGCCTGGGGTCCTCTTGCACCTGGCCCTTCCCCTCCGCTGGGATGACGATGGGGTCGCTGCCCTTGGGAACCAGCACCTCCCTCTTAATGGGGTCCTCCAGCGCTGAGCCATTCTCCTTCCCCGAGGTCTCAATCGATACACTCTGAATCCGTCTGGGGTCCTCTTGCTCCTGGCCTTCCACTGGGATGACGATGGGATCGCTGCCCCTGGGAACCAGAAGCTTTCTTTTGATCCTCTTGTGACTGGAACCCTCTCCGCCGTTGTCATCGACCGGCTGCAGCTTCCACTCGGGGTCGTCTTCCTCCGGAGGCGGTGGCGGAGGCTTCATAGGCGAGTTCTTGGGAAGCGGGGGCTTCACCGTCGAGGTCTTTGGTTCAGGCTCGGGTGGCGGGCTGTACGACTGCGTGGAGGAGGTCGGTGATGGCACTGAATCGTCAGTTAGGTCGATGATTGTCGGGGGAACCTGAAATAAGGCAGCACTTAAACAGGCTCCAAATGTAAACTTTCAAGCCGAATTACCTTTTTCTTCTTCGGCTTCATCCTGAACTTTGCCTTGCTCTTGATGGCAATCTGCCTGAGCATCTCCCGCTCGATCTCCTCGCCCGACTCGCACCCGTCCTCCTCCTGCTCCAGCCGCTCGTCCACGTCGCACGTGAGCAGGTGCATCATCCGCTCGGCGCAGAGCCGCTTGGCGCGCCGACTCGCCTGTCGGAACACGGCAGTCGCCTTGTCCGCGTCGCTCACAGCCGCCGACAGGTTGTTGTTGCCATCTTCGTCCTGGTAGCAGAGCGACTTGATGTAGATCACATCGAGTACGCGCTAGAAAAGGGGACGTTTAAGACGATCAAAAAGTGACTCACTCAGCCGTCCAGTACTGACCTCTCCAAATTGGACCGGTGTGAGCCCCTGGAATGCTTCCAGCACCTTCTTCTCCTCCTCTGTGCCCTGGAACTGTTCCTCTTCAGAGTGATCCTGAGGGGATCCTGCCGATGCGAGACTGGCCCCGCCCGAGAGCGTCTCCGGCGGGGTGGGGAGCGCGGGAGAAGGCGATGGCATCGTGAGAACGAATCTTGAACGGGGATGAGCTTGGGAGTGCCGGTGATTGAGGGAATAAGACCAACTGGACCGTCTACGACTGGAGTCACTGGACGATGACGACAAAAAAAGTGTTCAAAATGCCGACAATCCGGGAAAAATCAGAAATAAGAAACTGAAATTCAGAATCAAAAAGACTGAACAATCAACAAGGGAGAAAAACTGTCAAATTCAAAATAAACTGGGTCTGCTGGGAAAATTTCCTCGGCGCCCTCCCCTGAGGCCTGAACCAGTGGAGGATTTATTTATTTTCTATCTTGTCTCAGTTCGATGTTTTTAAAAAACACAGTGTTATTAATTTATGATGACTCCGGACTCCGGTCAGTCCGGTGGATAGTCTTGGGCTGAGATCAAAGGCTGAGATCTTGGATATTCCATGGACATGCAAAGAACTTGAAAGAAGAACTAGGAACACGTTCACCATCTCGGTTTGATCTGGCTGAAACATAGACTGAAAGTTGGGAAAAAATATACTTCATAATTTTCCAAGGGTTGAACCAGAGAAACAACACAAGAACCTGGTTTAACCTAATTACATATGATACAAGATGTTTTTTTTAAATCCCTTTTAAAACCTTCTGAGTCCCAGTTTTTCTGAACTTTTCTCAAACACTCATTTACTGTTGAGCTATGTGAATTATGTTATATTTCTAAACATTGCTACAGGAACAGCACGCTGGCGCTGCTGCTTAATTATGGGGTTTCTTTTTATTATCCTTATTAACGACCTCCTGCCCTGGAAGCCGAGTTCCATAAACCGGTTTGTGACCCAACACCATTGAGATACTATATTATTGTATCTCAATGCCCAACACCCAAAGTCATCATCCGCAAAACACCTCATCGCTCATCCTCATTTGCATCGCGGCATGATCGCGCTCCCTACATCTCCAGAGCGCCATTCAGCGCCTTCTGGCAAGACTTCTGCGCTTCGGCTTCTTCGACCTAGAGCGACTTAATAGTTTTACTTCGACCTATCAGACTCAGAAGAGATAAGACACGGATGTCTGTAGCAGAAGGACGGAACAGACAAATAGGCTAAACTTGTTAAGTGATGCCTGATTTGCCATTGTTCATAACAGTCTTTGAAGTGACCTAATTGCCATGATATAGGCAAAATAGTTTTATATAAATGAAAACTCATCAAGCAATTCTTCAACTAGACAATTTGAACAGATTCTGAGTTATACACTTTTCTCTATGAGAGAGATTGGTTCCGACTGCAATGGGCAGCCTACTTACACCACTTAGATAAAATGAGTGTAAAGCTTTGGTGAAGCAATAAAAAACTTCAGTAAATAAACTCGTGAAGAATAACATTTCCTAAAGGTTATTTTAATGCCAAATTATTGCTAAACCTCACAAAACTGACATTTTTATGTTTGCGTTCCATTCTCTTTTATAGAGGTTCTTGGATAATACATAACACTCTGCAAGCTGAGTGTCCGAGTGGCCGGCCACGCCGACTCCGCTCTTAAAACGTGTCTTTTTTTTCTTCTTTCTCTTCTCTTCATGTGAGGTGGAGAGTGAGCGCCGGCTCAGCTGCATGTGTTCACCGAACTACCTTCTCTTCTCTCCTTCTCTCTCTTTGATGCAGCTGCCTCAGTCGTAACGTCCCTCATTCACCCTCACTCCCGCTCTCTCGCTCCTCTTTTCTCTCTCTCTCAATGCTTCGCGGCGCCGCCTCGAGACTCCTCCTCGCTCAGTCGACCACACCACTCCGACCCCAGCGACAGCAACACCCTCAACTACTCCTCAGACACCGACCACTCACACTCACACTCGACCGACTTCTGTCCACCTCCGCTCCTTCTTCCACCATGTCGTACAGCATCGAGCAGCGCGGCGCGCTCTACAGCGACGCCTTCAGGCTCTTCTTCAAGAACGAGGCCGGCCAGGTGGTCTCGCCCATGCACGACATCCCGCTCACGTGAGTACAACACAGTGGTCCAGAGTCGCTAAAACCGGTTCTCATGACGTTGTCGTTGTGTTTTCAGTTCCGATGCCGCTTCCGGCGTGTACAACATGGTTGTGGAGGTTCCCCGCTGGTCCAACGCCAAGATGGAGATCAACCTGAAGGAGAAGTTGAACCCCATCAAGCAGGACGTGAAGAAGGGAAAGCTGCGCTTCGTGGCAAACTGCTTCCCGCACAAGGGATACATCTGGAACTACGGAGCGCTGCCGCAGACGTGGGAGGACCCCAACCATGTGGACGAGAGCACAAAGTGCAAGGGAGACGGAGACCCGATTGACGTGTGCGAGATCGGGCACAAGGTGCACAAGCGGTAAATATTCAACCACTGTGCCTCCAGAGCTTGAATAAAGACCACTGTGTCTCTCATTTCAGTGGCGCTGTGATCCAGGTGAAGATCCTCGGCACCGTTGCCATGATCGACGAGGGCGAGACCGACTGGAAGATCCTGGCGATCGACGTGACCGATCCTCTGGCCGAAAAGCTCAACGACGTGCAGGACATTGAGGAGCACATGCCAGGATTCCTCGCCGCCACCGTCGAGTGGTTCAAGATCTACAAGATGCCGGACGGTGAGTGAGACGAGAGATTTTAAGACAAGGAATCCTTAATTAATTTATAATTTAGTTCAGGCTTTGGCGCAAGTCATGCAAATATTATTTCCTCTGCCCAGTAACTTAAA
>LR139342.1:1120-14788 GCA_900659605.1 Tisbe holothuriae | reverse complement strand
AGGCAGCTCTTCTCATGGGAGGTCACATCCTTGCTGAGAAAATAAATCAAGTTATAAAAATTTTTAAAGGGGGGACGTGGTAGCCGTGGTTGCAAGTTGCTTGGACCCTGCGGCCCAGAAGGTCACAGGTTTGAATCCCCCCAGTGGCATGATGATGAAAAATTGCAATCACAGCGGTCTAGTGAATGAACCAAAAGGTAGTGCCCAAAATATACAATAAGGGATCAGTACAAAAATATTTTAAAACAACATTAATTTTTAAGCATGTTCATTACATTTAACAAGTTCAAAGAAGCTTGAAGACTTTTAGAGCATTAAGGGGTTACATAATTGAGATAGAAACAAGGATCTTATATTGTCAAAAGAGTGGAGACTACAATCATTGCTGGAATCATAGTTTCTTACTTACCTAGCTGATCCACTAGTTTCTTTGACATTTTTGTTACTTTTGGTGACTGTCCGCTATCATTCTCCACTTTTCAAGTTCGAATTTACCCTTATATGGTGTATTTACGTGTATTCTCTAGTCTTATATTAACATCAATGGGTAGAATACTCTTATAAGCTTATACTGTTTGCGCTCATTTGCTTCAAATTTGAGAATGAAAATTATGTCTGAGTTGAGTTGTAATTTTAGTTCATGCAAAAGTAACTCTGCAGCTGTCCAGATGATAAGACGAAAAAGGATCCAAGTATATTTATTGTAATTCTACAGTATAAGGAGTTTGAAAGAAGCATTCTAAAGAATTCTTTACCTCTCATGTACTTTTATACTATCGTTACAGACCATTTAATTTTAAACATAGGTTGAACCTCATTGTTAGCTTTTCGGAAGAGTTACAATATTGGCTAGAGAACTTTTATCATTTGGACAGCCAAACTTTTATATCTCATCTTCTGCACTGTAACCGTTACTATGTTCAAAATGTCGTAATTAACTTACTTTTTCCCTGTAAACTTGCACCCTCTGATCTCATTCTTGCACTGGAAATCCATATCGCACGTCGTCTCAATAAACATCTCGATGGCCCGATTCCTGGTCGGCGGTTTGTTGTACGTGTCCTTGCACGTCGGGCATTTGAGGACCTTGGACTTGCAGTCGGAGCAAATGCTGTGGCCGTTCACGCAGATAAAGTAGCTGAAATAATTCATGTCAGATTATACATTTTACAAGAAAGTTATACATTTTGATATTCAGTCTTAATACTGAACATGTTAACCTAAGTAATTATATTTATCTTATTAAATTATTCATTTTTTATATATTAATTGTCTACCGGGTGTAATAATGATGACAATGCCAGATAACCACGCAAACCTCAATATAATTGCCAGCTTTGCAGCTCTCTTTTCAATATAAATTAACTAATACTATACTACGTAACAAGCCCGTACTTACTTAATAAACACGGTACAACAACTTTTACTATTACAGTACTTTACTTACTTAGTATTTCTCTTGATCTCAAAACAAACTCCACATTCGGCAAAGGAAGCCATGATTCCGAAATGAAATGAACGTAATAGACGGTTACTTTTTAGATATAAAAACGTTGCATAAGGGTTGACATATTTTTTGGAGTACGCCAAACATGCTCGATAGATGACGAACAAAAAGTCATATTTGAATGCTATTATTGGTAAAACTTCAATGAATTGAATGGATTTATCATTTATTTAGAAATATTTTATACGGAGTAACTAGATAAAATGATAACACAAAAATATTCTTTTTAGATTGATTATATCCACTGAAACGGCAACCCTGAACAGCAGACGTTAATTACATTTGAAATGTTTATTCGGTCAGCTCATAAGGATTTAGATGCCAACCAAGCTTGACCTGTAGATGTAACTTCTTCCAGGGAACACATTTACTTTAAGCTTAATGATGGGAGCAGATAATTATTTTCATTTGAATGAATGAATTTTATATTTGTCGCTTAGTGCACATACAATAATCATTGATATATAGATATATGTAATACATAACACATTTCAGATTAAATATTGTAATCATATGCCCATGGCCTATTACTTAACAAACTACCCATAAGCAACGATTTTCCCCTGTAAAACTCTCCAGAACCCAAACCAATATAATGCAACATACCGGTAAACTCAATTAAATCCAAAGCATTACTATTTCATGACGAGTTTGCTACGTAGCTACTATAAACCTAATTGCATGCATGTGCTTTAACAGCTGCTCATGTGCATATGCTCAAAACACTTGAGCCGGTCTTCAGTAGGCTCATGAACATGGACAGGTCAAAGCATATAAAGTATTGGGTGGCGTTATTGCTCTGTGCTTTTGTGATATGTTATTTATATATATGTTAATGTGGAAAAAATAAGATCTGACGAAGGAAACGCTTCAAGTAAGACTATTTTATGAGATGTTTAATTAAGAGGACCATTTCGTTGTGCTTTTGTCGCATTTAATAACATTAAGGTGACATTCTATTGATCTATTCACATGAAAAAATCATGGCAATGAAGAATCATCTTTGTGGATTCATTAACTATTTTCGTCTATTCAACATAATTATTATCAAATTTATTTTCTCTTTCAGATGAAGTCGAAGTAGGTCAGCAAGAAGGTATGAATTCATTAATATGATGGCATATAAACAAGACGACGGAACTAATTACTTGTTTTTAATTCTTCCATAAATAAAGTTTTATTAATTGCCCATATAAATGCCTTACGAATTATTAATTTTCAGCTGTGAGCAAGTATATCTTTGGGCAAAAACATCCACCTACGCCAAAGGAACAAAGAAATGATTGGTACTGTGAGAAAGGATGCTTCTTAAAGGTAGATCAAAGAAAGTTCACACACTATAATACATTGTAGTGAAAGTTATATTCTATAAGGACAATTCAATGTGTTGCTTTGGAAACTCTTTAGCATGACTTGTGCATGAGTACTTCTCTAATGAGTTATTACTAAATATTAAGTCGGTACTTTCAATAGACCAAAGGTCTGGAACCCCAGTGCCCAATGCACTAAATGGATTAACATTTGTGTCATGACTACAGTAACTAATTACATCAATAAAAATCCCACATAATGCTCAAAGTTCAATTCAACCATAACGTCTCTATTTCAGAGCTCCTGCTTCACCCCAAAACTGAACATGTGGCACCCAACACATTGCAAGAAAACCGTGCTAAAAGCCCCTGAAATCCTCTCCAAAAAGTGTTCCCAGCAATTATCTGTTCTGAACTGCAGCTCAGCTTTACTTTTAAACCCGAGCACTTGGTGGCGGACGAAATCGTGACCCACTCAGCACAGCTAGTCTGATGGAACTCAGCTGAGTATTCTTTGTTTTGCTTACTACAGTGCTGAGTGGGTCACGATTGACTGCTCCCCCTTGCGGCCATTATTTCAACTGAGAGGAGCGAAATGTAGATAGGATAATACCCTCCAATTGTCTTTGTTGGTGATTCAAGAGCAAGGCTGTTCTGGGCAGCAATGCACACAGCTTATGGATTTAATGTGTCAAACCTTCAGTAAGCAAACAA
This sequence comes from Tisbe holothuriae, assembly GCA_900659605.1. NCBI lineage: Eukaryota > Metazoa > Arthropoda > Copepoda > Harpacticoida > Tisbidae > Tisbe > Tisbe holothuriae. Next base: position 11,257 of record LR139342.1, on the reverse strand, counting down.
AAACAATACATCGACTGTCCAAATGATAAGAAGCAAAAAGTGCCAAATCTGTTTGTTCTAATTCTATAAGCATTCAAAATAGTCCTTAACCTCATATGTACTTTTATTGTATCAGTACAAAGCGTAAAAAACATAAATTAAAAGTCATTGTTGGCTCTACATAAGAGTTACAATTTTGGTAGAGAACTGGTTGAGAACTCTTATCATTTGGATAGCCATCTTGACCCCTAAAAAGTCATTTTTGGCCATATGAGCCACTTTCTGTTTAACTGATATTAAGAACTCCCATTCGTTTTTTTTAAATAAATGACTAATATTTAATTTATTGAGAAAAATATAGTGTTCTTTTGAGAAATGAATATTATTGCTAGAATGTTGCAAATAAATGAAACACTAACATTGCAAATATTTTAGGAGATCTTCAGACAACAATCCTGATTTATTTACTCATCAGACAAATCTGGTATTTTATTACAGTGAGTATTAAAATGTTTTAAACTGGCTTCCCGCCGAGATTCGTTTCTCTAACGGTATGCGTCGCATACCAGCCGTTGATGTGTGCATGCATTTCTTGTATTAAACAAAGTGCGGATTTAAGAAATGTCATTTCCTTAAAACCACTTTGTATAATGCAAGAAATGCAAATGCATACCGCTACAACTGGTATGCGACTGGTATGCGGCGCTGACGTCAACGTCTCTTTGAAACGAATCTCGGCGGGTTGACAATCTAAATAGCTTTTAAAAATACTCATCCTACATTAATTTTTTATATAAAATTCAGACTCAATAATATTTGTTTTCAGATAATCTTCTGGATGGAAGCAAATCCGATCTGGAGAAGAAAATTGATGCCACTGAAGGCAGACCAACGATTGTCATCCTTGTTGGAACCTGGTTTCTGATCAAGGAAAGGGATCCAGATTATGAGACCGGGCTAGCAAATCTAATGCAATACCTGGAAGAACTAAAGGACAAGGTACGAAGGTCGGAACACAACAAATGACTACTACATTATTTTTCAATGGCAAAATTAAAATAACAAACTCATTTTTATTTTAAACGAATAACACATAAATGGATGTACATGATTAAAGCTCAACTATTGAATAACTTTCTATTGATCACCCTGTAATTATCATGTTAAAATAAATATAAAAGGAATGTAATTAAACATACAACATTATTTTCTCAATATAGATTGGGGATGTCATCTATTTAAAGGATATGCCTCAAATAAGAACCAATGACGAGCCGGAAAAATTGGAGTAAGACATCATCTAATTTGTTTCATATCAAACATAATCAGTCATTCTATGAATAATTGAATCTATTATGCATTTCTAAACCTCAAAGTTCATTGGAAAACTACATATCCTGAAGCTTAGTTCCACACCCGATTATATGAGAACACAGGTTTGTTCACAGCGCGCAGCCAGTGGCTCTGCCTGAGAAGAAAATAAGCGAAAAATAAGCGAAAATGGAAGGGAAGACTAGCCAACACTTGATAGCAGAGTGCGGCTCCTGGCTACACAGGCAGGGTGAGTTTTGTCCGTCCCAAGCTTTGCAGTAAAGCTGAGAGTCTGGGACAACAGTATTAATATACATTTTTTGCTGCAAACCACGTCCATTGGACTTAGAAGAGAATACCTCATACTGCTGTCTGTTTGACTAGTCAATTCAGCGCTGAGCAGCTGTCCTCACTCCGGTATAAAGTGATGGCTAGTGTAGACGAGAGGGGAGAGACGAGATCGCGAAAAATAAGCGAAGCGCGGGAAAAGAAGAAAAATTCAAATTTGATTTCTGTGAACAAACCTGGTATACATAGCCTTGGAAAAAGGGGAGAAAATTGACATTAAAAAGCGGAGCGAGTCGGGCACCCGTTGGTGTATCCTATTCTAGCAATACTAATTAGTCTGGTGTTCATTGCTGAGAATGTTTATCACTACATAAGCAATGATTAAATTATCGTACAGTATAAATATATGTAAAAACATTGTCAGTGTCATCAGAAATATAAAATATGTTTGTCTGCAATGAAAGTTGTCAGAATGAATGAAATATTGCATGGTTATTCTATTCGGACAGATGAGGGCGCCACAATATGGGACCAAATGCAAACAATGAATGTCATCCTTTAATAATTTATGTCGTTATTTAAAAAGAAATGTACTAGTTTCAAGAATCCAATTTATGTTTAAACTATTAATAGGTATGATCTGATGTTACACCATTTTGCAGATATCCATATGATTTATGCATTCTAAGTTGGAGTGAAAACTTTAGGTACATGCAACACTAACAGAGTGTTAGATATTTGGCATTTAATTCATGGACATCAAATTTCACTCTGAATATTTTGTGGATAAGTACATGATAAGCTAATGTATAATTAATCTCCTTGTTGAAACAATTCACTTAGATCTGGTCTGATCTTATTTGAAGCTAGCTGGGTTGTAAACGTAGAATGAGACTTGGCTATAAATATGCTGGAGCTAGGCAACATTAAGGTTTGTATATAAATATGGCCAAACAGCGTCTTTGATTAGAGAACCTTAAACAAATGGCCGACAAGCCAGATTGCTCTCATGTAATAACTTAAATATTCTGTTTAACGTATTACATTGGCTTAGGACTTGGGTAACTCCTACAGCTGGAACAGCAAAGAAATGCTAAATCCATATCGGTAAACATCTCCTTAACGGTAAGGGATCGATTGGCTGATGACAACTAAGAGCAATATATAAGTTTATTCCTCTTTTTAAAGCTATTCTGAATTTCCTGGTTCCTCTCAAGCACGATTGCAAAGTAATTATTATACATGCGTATGTAGTATCGATAGAATTCGAAGCGGACGAGCCGACGAATAATTGCTTCTTGATCGGGTTCCATCGGCTCGAATCAGATCCGAATCAGATCAAAGTATTGGTGGGTCATAAATACGTTTGTAGTATCATGTTGGTTGCTTTATAAGCTTTACGACGTAGAATTGATTTCATTTTGATTCTTAGCAAACCTATTGGTGGCATACTAAACAGAGTAAAACATATATTAAATTATTTTCTTAATATTTAATTCCATTATTTCTGCTGAATAATACATTCCGTTTAGGTAGTACAAATGCCAATTCTCGTATTAGTAAGGGCTAAGAAGGGCGAGTGCTACATACACTTACTTAAAGACCTTATATAAAAAGAATCAATTAAGACAGAATAAGACTGAGGTTTCTTGCAGCAAAGAATTGTGGTCTTCAACGCAAAGCAGCATCTAAGCCCGAGGTTCTCGTAAACTTATTATTTACCAGCTGCATTTTGATAAAGACCAAATCTTCTGGTACAGAGGCTGATTCCAAAAGAACTGATTTAAACAATTCTCAATCATTGTATATAAATATACGTTCCGACGAAAACAAATGCTAATATTTTCGCTACTCTTATGATGTTTTACGTGATTTACTCACTTGATTTAAATGTATAAAATAGATTTGAAGAAAAATATTTAGAGACTAATGTTGTATTCGATTCGGCGGGTGGTGGAAAAATCATATTACTAAACAAACAGAAAGTATATATGTTGGCGTCGCTTTTTCCGAGCGCTTGGCGTCGCTTTTCGGACGATTGGCGTCGCTTTGGCCACCAAGTGCATAACAAACAAAAACTTATCACAGTAAAGGGAAAACCTCATATCTAAATAATATAATAAATAAGTAATGCTAAACAAAAAAAGTGACTAAATGCCAACATGGGATTTTAGAGTCATCATGAAGGGACTTCTGTCAACACTCCCCATGATATTTCTAATGTTAAACGGGCCGGTTTTGTCCCAGAATCTCGAAGAAGGAAACGATAAATTGACCACTCTTATGAAGCTGGCAGCAAGGTATATTCGCATACAGATATACCTAAAATATGTATTCACAATTATGCAAATATTATCATAACCATCTTCGTTAGGACTGAGAATTTAGAGATCATAATTATCTCCGATTTTTCCAACAAAGCCAAGAGAAAGCTCATTGGGAAACTCCAGAAACTGAAGTTGACCACAAAGGTGCGTTGACATGGTGAAGTATTTTGTACTGTGCTTGTAATTTATCAGGTTTACATATTTTTCAGAATTATGATATTGGTGAGCTGCTCAAGCAAGAAATGGCCCTAAAACTGAGTCGGCGGTGCCCAGTCTTCAAGAAATATCCAAATGCAGAGTTTGAACAAACGGTAATTGTTCCTGGGCAAAAGAAGTTCAACAGGGAGCTAGTGCTGGGATTGAGGGAAATCAGTCAAAGAAGGTAACTTTGTACACACATATTGACTAACATCTTAAATTTATATGCATTCGAATCATTGACTGGTACGTAGAATATAAGATTACATGATGGCACCGTATTATAATTTACAGACTTTTCTTGTTCTGGCTTCCTGACCATAAGCATAGTCTTGGTCTAGAAATCTTGAGAGCTTCATTCATGAGCTGCAAACAGTATGTTGATCCAGGATACCTTGAGCAGCAATCAAGAATTATATTCCTAAGTGGTGAGAATACATACTTTTGCAGGTTCATATTTTTTTCAAGGACTTCATTGTTTTAGATCATCCCAATGCAACCCAATTCCTGCTTGCTCAGGATGTTTTCAATAGACAGGCAAGAGCGGCTGTTATTGAAAACAAAGCAAATGGTCAAATGGCACTGTACAGGTTCTGGGGATTTGTAACAATGCTGAAGGACCGCCAATCAATGGAGCAGACATTCAGGCTTCCCCAAGATTACAAAGGATTCAAAGTTTCTGTGACTGGTAATTTCAATACAATATCCATTTTATGCAGTTTTAGAGTAATGTATTTATGTACCATATGTATCAAAGGTTTTAATTTGGCATATAATTTGGACACAGAGGAAAGATTTGAACCGGTGGAGAACTTGCTGTCAATAGGTCAATTCTGGGGCTTTGAAGTTGAATTACTACTCTATGCAAGAAGAATGCTTTCTTTTGACATCTCTCTACACAGGCATAAGACATAATTATACAGCTCCCTATGTAGGATACTATAATATATTTTTTACCCTTAGACCTACTGAACAAGTGTTTGGCATCATCAAGACAGAGGGAGATGGGTCCTGGAATGGATTGTATGGGCTACACGCTAGAGATGAGGCTGACATAACACTCAGCTGTGCGATGAGCTATGAGAATGTTCAAGTGATGTATCCGTCTAATGTAGTCAATGTTGATTATATCAGCTGGGTTACCTCGCTGCCAAAACCGGTTTCCAACTTCTACTCTATATTCACACCACTGGACCCTTTAGTTTGGGGAGCAACTCTAGTTTCAACTGTAATTTTTGGTATCCTAATGTTCTACAGTGAGTATAGGGATGGTAAATGTATTATGAAATTGTACTCGTATATTTTTACTATGGAGGCATGTTTGTATGGAGGTAATCAAGAGCTCAAATTGAAAAACAGATTATATAAAGACAGATAAAACATTACTTGAGATAAGGGCTTGAATGTCCCCTAAGGATGATTTTGGTCTGAAGCTCCGCAGCGTATAGCAAAGAGCCTCACATGAGATTATGAATGACAGTCAATAATATGTGTAGTGCATATGTCGTATTGCTCAAATATAAGAATCTATTTGGTAAATTTTAGTCACCGTAAATGAGGGCCGTATAGTTCAATTGTCAAATGACAAGGAATTCAAAGGATTCTGGACTTCACCTATTGAAAGTGTGTGCTACTGTTTTGGAGTCTTATTTGGTGAGTTTATTATTCCACTCATGCAAAAGATGACAACAAAGTTACCAAGTACTAGGTATTATATTGTCCTTTTAGTTTTAATATAACCGATTTAATGTATTGGTTCTTGCGCTCTCCAAGAATTTTGATATGCTCCTGGTCCATTGGAAGCCTTATCATCAGCCAGGGTTATGCTGGCAATTTGAAAGCTCATCTGACAAAACCAAATGTTGGAAAAACTATTGATACACTTGAGGTGATTAAACCTAAAGTTGACAATAATGGTTAGATTAGTTACAAATTGTATCAAATTAGGCCATAGTTGAAACTGGTCTCCCTGTAGCCATAGCAGAAGCAGGGGACGAAGATTCCAAGCTTTTGGAACACAGTGATAATGAGGCGCTGCGGACACTGTGGAAAAGGAGGGAGAGGAATATTTCTCTATATCCTATTCTAGATGTGAGTACCCTCAAGAAAACTGAGACTGTATTAAGTTTACCTTATTTGAATTTTATCATAAAAATAATATTTCCAGAAAAGTATGCTCAATGCCAATTGGTATAAAAGTAATAAGAATGGTTTTCCTGTAGTAATATTTGATAAAATTGTCACTTTCAGCTATCCCCAGTTTACAAGGAGAAGCTAATCATCATGGATTGGTTTGTAAGCACCACAGTGGAGACTTATAAGTACTACACTAATACTGGCACAGGAAAGCCGCAACTCTACATCCACCCAGACCCAATACTTACGGCAAAATGGACTGGGATTGCCATGAATAAGAGATCACCATGGGCAGAGCAGTTGAATATCATGGTGCAGAGGTTAACATGTTTCACTCATTTGTGTGAATAATTTAATATCTTCACAAAATTCTTAGATCTATTGAGTATGGCCTGGTTCTTGGCTGGCGCCAACGTGTTCTCCACCAGCAAGTAAAGAATGCCCGAGCTCAAGGCAAACTCATGGCAAAATTGAATGAAATTCAGCCAGCAAGGTTGGACCTCTCTGATATAGTTTTTTTGTATTGTTCTCATATTCATTCAAATTTCAGGCCTTTGAGACTTGATGATATCATTGGGAGCATTATGGTGTATCCTATCCTGGCTACACTTATAGGTCTGGTGTTTATTGCTGAGAAGATAATGTCATCCTATGATTTGCATAACCATACTTAAACCATGGACTACTGAAAAATGATTGAAGTAGAATAAATCTAAAGTAATTTAAATTGAATATTGTATATTAGAGATTGGCTTGCTTCTTTGGCCAGAAGAGTTTGTACTATATATGCATTTTTATATTTAACATTGACTCTGTAATTGATTGTCTTCGCGACTGTAATGGTTGATATTGATTAATAAATGTCCTTTTTTTGGCCGGGGCTTGCCATATTCTGAACAGTTTAACAAATTTCCTAATAAGTGCATGCAACTGCAAGAAAATGAAGCAAGCAGCGAAAAATTTAATTGGAACTGGAATTACAGTCTCTGTTACAGTTATTATTGTTGTTGCTGTCCTGATTGATATTCAGAAAAAGGCGAAATCAAAAGGTAAATGAAGTATCCTTATTATTTTGATGTAAACATGTCCATATTTTCTCTCTAGAAAACCCCTTCCATGGAGCTTTAATCCAAGGACCCAGCACTAGCTTCAGCGGCCTCTGGTCCACCTGGAGCAGCTGGGACAAAACAGCGTGCCTGGGTGCTGTGTGTGGAATGGAGCCTAGTGAGATACGTACGTTCTCGACAGTGCATAGCGGGAAATAATTCCGAGGGTATAACCAGGGTTGCCATAATATTATAAACACGCTAAATACAATGCCACTCGATGATCTTGATTAAAAGAGCGTAACTCTGCAGTATTACTTAAAAGCATATACTGTAGAGTGTAGACTAATAGAATATGAATATTCTATCGGTCTATGTTAAAAGAAGCGCCACGCACCAGATAAGTAATATGTCATCGGCATCAAATTTCTCCAGGCAAACATTTATGTTGTTTTAGTGTATGCAAGTTAATTGGGTTTTTATATTTACGCGCTACAGTCTGGCAGCCCTGAAAACTGTTATACGTATAAGAAGACCCTTTTTTGCGAAGAGTTGTACCAATCAGCGCAGGAACGGAGACGTTGCCTCTTCATACCTCTGTGTACAGGTAGTCCTGAATTAAAATTAAATTTCCTAAATGATATCACCCTGTAATCCCTTTCAGAAGCAACATTGACACCTACAACAGTGTTTACAACGTCTACAACCACAACTACAACGCTCTATATTCCCATGAAATCCCCTTTTGTCCGGGCTGACGGTCGATGTGGGCGTAACTTTACACTCGGTGACGGCGTCACCTCTGGACAGTGCGATGCTCACCACCCTGAGTTTCCCTGCTGCTCTCATATGGGGTATTGTGGGTTCACAGCGGAGCACTGCTTCTGTGAGGAATGTGTCTTTGTAAGTTAAAATCTTCTTCGTAATAATGCCTGTTTCACCCATTCTTGCAGTGCAAATATGTAATCATGCCATAAATGACGTTTTGGATTTGATTTAGCTCATTTAAACACTATTTCCCAGCATCCCCAAGCAGCCAAGGTCCGACCTGACAATAGATGTGGCCCAGAACACCTTCTAGAAGACGGCGTGACTCCAGGCGAGTGCAACTCTATCAATTATGCCGCTCCTTGTTGTTCCGAGTTTGGACACTACGGATATACCTTCGAACACTGTAACTGTGATGGCTGTGTGGACTACAGACAATATGTAAGTGTGCTTATTATGCCTCTTTATCTTCTACATGCGCGCGCTGTTTAGAAACCACCACCTACCGTCCGTTCTGATGGCCGCTATTCCTCCAAGAGGATGGTGCAACACCCGGTGAGTGCGACCCAGATTGGTCTCCCCGGCCCTGCTGCTCCACCGGGGGCTGGTGTGGGGACACGCACGAGCACTGTGACTGTGAGGGATGCATTGACTACAGGAAGCTGTGAACATCGAAATGTATTGTTCCGAAAATTGTATGTACATTTTATAGCAGTATGTTCATCGCTCTCTTCTACGTATATATGATAGGAAAAACTATTTTAAGGTCCATTTTAAATAACAGTAGCAGTCTTAACGACTTTAATTATGTTTCAAATTAACTTCAGCTAGTTTTATAACCATTATGTTGGAGCCTTGGAGGTAATTGTTTAATTGGACGAATTTTACTGCTTGGTTGCCTGTTCTTATATTTTTCCTCATTAAACGATGAAGCCGCTCTTTTTTCAAATTGGGACCTTAATTATGGCACATGTGTATTTTGAATTATTTTCTAGCATTTATTTGTACTTTAGATCGTGAGTTCCGTAGAACTTGTAACTAATTGTAAACCAAATCCAAAAAGTAATTTTGCTAGGTCTATCATATATTGAGCAGATTACTTTAGGCGAACGTATGTTCGAGTAGATTTGTCTATTTAAGAGGATATATTGATTCGTTTATTCGAAGTGCCAATTATTATCTTTGGAAAATTACAAGTACGCCAATCTCTATCAGTCGACCATGAAACCCGGCGCGGTTCTTGCCGCAATTGTTGGACTTATCATTGGGATTGCCATATTTGGGGGGATCGCCCTTGGTATCTACATCTTTACAGAACAAGACGAAGACTCCAGGGCCAGGGGTATATATGCAATAAACAATTAACACTGATATTATTAGGCCATGACAATAGAACGGCAACAGGCATATAATTTGAAATTAGCAACTTTCTACGTACAATCAAGCCTTTTTGACAGGATGCTTGACAAGATTTTGCTACAATTATACAGTATAGTCGTATTTCTCAATAAGAGAAAGTATAAAAGTACATAATAACCTGCACTCATTATTAGATATGTACGGGTACCCTGAACCGGACCCAATTTTTTAAATCCGGATCCGGATCCAGGTTTTACTTAGTAAAACTCTGTAACTGAAGATATTTTTTTACAAAATGACAGTAGGATCTGCAACATACGTCAATGAACCCTTAATATAGGGGTCATTGCATGCGCATACGTACGTATATTTGAAGATATCTCTGAAATAGACTTTTGTACAACCTGATACTCAATTAATTTCTATCTAATGACAATTAGACACAGACTTTTTTCATATGTATAAACCTTTAGTAGCTCAGTGGATCCGGATCCGCGGATCTAGGCTGGATCCGGATCCGGAACCTGATCCGGAACCTGATCCGCCAAAAATCCTGGATCCGCACATCTCTACTCATTGTACGTATACTTATAATCTAGACCTCTGGGTTCTGAAGTAAAGGACTGCGATATAAAGTGTTCACCAATGTACAAGCAATACTAAAAGTATATATTTTGTTCAAACAGACGTGCATGTTGATCAAGATGTAGATGATGGAGATTCAG
>LR139339.1:5821-17657 GCA_900659605.1 Tisbe holothuriae | reverse complement strand
AGAGGATAAGCATGATAACATGCGGAGCTGGTGCGATGAACCCGAAAGGGTAGTGCCCTGAGAAGTACTCAGGGACGTATCCAGCGATAAAGTAAAAAAAAAAAAGTTTTACTTCAATCATTGCGAGGCATTAATATTTTTACCTTTTATACACATATCAAAAACTACATGATCGGATCGCATGGTCAAAACGTTTGTGCAAGGGATCCAGGGTTTGATTCCTGGCCTTGGCGGATGGACTTTTAAAGTGCCGCGCCCCAAATGGCTGCCTCTGCAAGAGAGAATTATAAACACATAATACAATTATTAATTATGTTTAGTTTTAAATATACTGATATTTAGGTGTAAAGAGAGTTGTCAGGCCTTTAGAGTAACGAATTACATCTAATGGATTACATGTAATAATTACATTTTTAGAGAAAAAGTAATTTCCAGTTACACATTCTAAAAAATGTAATTGTAACTGTAATTGTAACGAAGTAATTGGCTACAGTTTCAGTTACCTTTTTCCCTTATGTTTACTATATAAAAGTGAAAAGCAAATTCAAAAAGTTGGAGATTTTCTCTTTCTTAATTGCTAAAAAATCTTAGTTTTACAGTCTACACCTGTACAAGGCAAGACAAGTATGGTAGTCCTAGAGAGCTGAGGTTATAATTAATTAGAAATGTAATTGTAATAATTATTGTAATCAGTTACATTTTTAAGAGCTGTAACAAAAATGTAATCAGTTACACATTTTGGCAAAGTAATTGTAATTGTAATCAGTTACAGAAAAATGTAACGAGTCTAAAGGCCTGAGAGTTGTTCATCATGATTGTTTAAGTAAGACAAAAATACATAACTATAATCTGTAATTCAAATTGTAGTGTATTCTTGGTTAGAAACCATTTGTAACATTAACACGTACTGCAAGACTAATCAATAATTGTATAAACCCAATTATGAAAGGTTACATTCCAGGTTGGTCAAATTGAATGTATTTTAATTAAAATGTTATACTTGGAGCAGCTGCTGGTCATATTGAATGTTTAAGCTCTCATATACATTTCATGGGAGCAGACAAACCCTGTATCACTTAGCAATTCAGTTTATGGTAACTTTCTGAACAGGAAAAAACTAACTTTAAAGACTTTAATATGAAGTTTTTGGTATTCTACACCATGAACATTTATACTGTCTTTGCCATGAAAAGAGCCAATGTAAAGTTAACCGGTACCACTGTCCGTCCGAATTTTCAAGTTGAGGAGTCCCAACGTAAGGAATTCAAAATTTAGTGCATGTGTATCATGGGAACTGGAAATGATAGCTTTTTGGAGAAACATTCTTTGTGCCCAATCCACATTTACTAAACAAATATTAAATTCCTTTTGGACTGCTTTCTTGTTTATGCTGTAAAAATTGCAGTAAATACCAGTTAATAGGCATTATATTCAAGCACTATGAAGATACAATTGTAGATCAGCATATTATTACATATCATATTAAAATTGAAGTAACATTATATGCATATTATATGCAGCATCCATCGATTGTCCGTCCACACACCCATTCCCATTCAACAGTGGGACCCAATGCTGTAAACGGTATTATAATGAACAAGAGCCAACTCAAGATCTTGATGTGTTTGACGGGGAAGGGTCTTGTGCCCCAGAAGCCATCACAAAGTGTCCAAATGAGAATGGGTCATGTAAAAAGTCCAAGGAGAAAGGTAGACTTTAGAGGAAGATATTGCAATATCAGTGCATATAGGCACAATATAATGTATGCAATAGCCAAATCCTTTGCCTACCTCGTTGCCAGACGAGGCTACCCGCACAAGAGTCTACGACGTGCTCAACGTACACTGCGTGCACGCACTCGGGTGTCGCGAGGTCGTATCCGACGAACGCCGTCGCACACTATACATTCGTGCATACACTCCGTTCAGACCCAACTCGCCATCCTGTCGCCATTAGTCATACGAGATCGTTAAGAGGATAATGGCCCAAGGGAAAGGTATAAAAACCCGAACAACCAGGAAGACGCTCTCGGTCTCCCGGAGACTCCAGTACACCCAACAACATCTCAGTCTGATCCATACGGTCCCGGAAGTTACCACGCCCGGACCCACACGTCCGCGCGGCGCCGCACGAAGGAGCCGAAGAGGACAACAGATCCAAAAGGAAGAAAGAGGAGGAACAGAGAGAGAGAAAGAGAGAGAGAAAAGAAGCAAGACGGAAGCGGTAGGAAAGAGTTGTCCCCTTTTCCCTCTTCTTTACACGAGTGAGTCGAGCACAATTCTATCTTTCCTATTATAAAATGTCCATGCAAAGTACTATCATAGCTATTGAGTAAACAGATTCGTAAAGAGAGAATAAAGAGTCAGAGAGAAAAGAGAAAAGACAGCTCGTTTCGCAAAGGTACTTTCGGCACTTTTCGCATATAGTCAGCATCATCCGTTGCGCAACGCTAAAAGGGGGCGCTCTTGTCGCCGCCGATCGTCCGAACTTCGACACAGCGTTGGCGAGCACATTTGTCGAAGAAGTAGGCCGATTGTGTACGTTCCATAGCCCAGCGCCATCTAACGGCGGGGAAAGTATACGACATGTATACCTACATGTAGTTGTTAGTTCAAATAACTTAATAAGTGTCACTTAGGATGAGCATGTGAGAAAGTCCAACCCTGTAAAATAATCTTTGTTAGAATGTCCGACCCTCAAGCTAAGTTTATTCCTAACTTAAACTAACCTATACTAACTTAACTTAACTTAACCTAACCTAACTCAACCAAACTTAACTTAACATAATCTAACTTAACTTCAGTTAACTTAAGTTAATTTAACTTAACTTAAGTTAATTTAACTTAACTTAAGTTAATTTAACTTAACTTAACGTAAATGTTGTAACATGGAGTACCCCTCATAACTATTAAATTTGGGAGCAAACATAGAGTCACCTCTTATCCAACCTCTTTACTTGAAATTAATATCCCCAATATGGGAGCAGCCTAAGAAGCCTCCCAGACAGGCATTTTCCCATCCTGGTTTGCGTTTCAGCTGTCTTTTTTGGGACTTCAAATATTGCTGGCGAGTATGATGAGTGAGTACAAAAAAGAAACTTATTCAAAGTCCCAAAACATGCTTGGCAGAAATGAGATAAAAAGATTAGAAAATGGCAAAAGAGGATGAGAAAAAAACCTGTCTGGGAGGCTCCTAAAGAAGCTTGAAATTAATAGGATCACAATCTATATTACTTTGGTACTTTTAGTGCACACCGATTGTCCTGACTCCCACTCATTTGTCTTGAACTATGGTTTAAAATGCTGTCAACACTTCAAACTGGTATCTGACCCGACTAAATATCTGGAGTGGACTTCCCCACCTGAAGAATGCACCTCAGCAATCAACTGTCCAGGGATGCCAGATCAGAAGTGTAACACAACAAAACGTAAGCTTTGATTATGTTAATTTAGGTTAAAATTACTGGTATTGTCTTAAGCATTACTAAGTTACTTTTAAAATTGCAAAATTACAAATTGTAACTACTTGCTCTAAAAATATACATTGCATTTTAGTGATTTTACATTGGAGAATGGATTGGAGCTTTATTCCATGATTGCACTACAATAATTTTAGTAGTATTTGTAATTTCCTGGCATTGCATTTAGAATTTTCAATGTATTGCTTGAAATTGTAACCCAAGGACACTATGTTAAATAGCCATAATTATATTGCTTTTCGAATTTCAAAACAATTAATAGAACTGCCTGTGATATGAATCCCTGTATTTTTACATTCTAGTTGATGGAGGCTGGGGTTTGTGGGAGAGCTGGATGGCATGTGATGCCCCATGTGGTGGAGAACAAGGGAATCGCAACCATACCAGAGAATGCAATGATCCTGAACCAATGGGAGAATGGACAAGATTGTACGGGATTGGCAACTGAAACTGGAAGCTGCACATCTGATGCATGCCCACGTGAGATATTGAACATAACTAACTAGTATGTATATTATTTTTGCAAATGACGGAGAACTAGGGCACAGAAACCGTACCAGAGAATGCAATGATCCTGAACAAATGGAAGAGAATGCTCAAGATTGTCCTGGATTGGCAATCGAAACTGGAATCTGCACATCTGATGCACTTGAATCCATGTATATGGCGGATAGTTGACTTAAAATTAGTCATGGTGGAGGAATAGCAATGTCCTGGCAACGGTTACCATGACAGGCTTCTTTAACTCAGATCCATGTCCTCGTAAATGTCTTAGTTAACTTAGTTAACGGATCTACAAAGATCCACCTTAGAAAAGCAATTCCGGATCCACAAAGTTCTATAGCAATGGGCAGTCCTATACATGGCTAGTTAAAACGTTAAGCCTTGGATTTCATACTTTTGGCACAACAATATCTTGAATATCTTAACCTGCCACACTCAAATATGTTAGACATGGCTTTCACTACATGCTGGTATATGAACCAAAAGGTAGACTAAGTGCATTTGGTGATACCCTGAGATGCAGCAGCATTTAAAATAGATAATTTAGTAAATCAATTAATGTATTTGTATATTTCCAGCATGCACGACAGTGGATGATGATTTATGCATTTTCCCATTCATAGCAGCTGGCGAGACTTTCAATACATGCACCGGTGATGCAGAACCATGGTGTGCCATATCGTTAGATGAAACTGGAAAATGGGAGGGATGGGGATATTGCCGTGATCATTGCCCAATGGAAGTAGTATAGACTAGTAGTAGTTAAATGTCTACTAGTAGTAGTATAGTATAATTATACAAACAACACATTGGAAGCAAAATACAGGAGAATTTTATAAAAAAAGTATTCTTTTGCACATAGTTTAGGTAGATGAAACTGGTAAAAAGGTGAATTGACGAATTTTTCGTGACCATAAAGATTGTTCAATGAAACATTAGTAGATGCCTAGTCCAGTATCAGTTATTCTTTAGTAGATAGTACATTATTCAATTGAACCAGATAAACATTACGTGTATACGCACATCAAAATGTTTGTGTTTGGAGTCAAAATTTTATAAACCATCATCGGGGATTTTCATTTTTAAATTATCTTCAGGACAATTTTGGTCAAAAGCTTGAAAGGCATTTCTCCAGAACAAAAAGAGCCAATTTTGAATGGCTATGTAACAGAAAAATTCGAGGGAGGGGTAAAAAAATGGACCAAATTCAGGTTTCTGCTTTATCAGACTCTAATAACCTCCAAAACCTTGCTTAGTACTAATAGCCAGGACTTTTTTTTAGCAATTGAAAATGATTTTTTGAGTCATTGAACTTGGAGAACTTGCAGAAGCTCTATGCAAGCTCCATAAATATGGATAATAGCCTAAATAGGATCTAGGACCTTAACCGTCTTAACATAAAAACTCATTTTAGAGGTAACTCAGCTAAGAATGTACATAAACCAATCGTAGTAATAGGATTTCTTATTAATCAATTGAATTTAAGAAATTTTCTTATGCAAAGCTTTACTAACTTACTCTTACTAGCACTTCAGTCATATCTGTAATGGTAACCATGATATCTGAGATATGAACCTCTTAACGTTTAAGTAGGGGGGGGGTTCGGTAAACCGGTATACCGGTAATTACCGGTAATTGGAAACCGGTAATCGTAAAATTACCGGTAATTTTACCGAATTTAGAAGTTTACTTAATAAAACTGTCAAAATATGACCAATTTGCCTTCAAAGTTAACCAAACCCTTAAAATCAAAATTTTACATCTCCTATAATCTCAAGCATATTGAAGTACCTTGCAATGTAGGTCTACATTGCCCTCCTCTATTTTACTGACTACTGGGAAAGATATGTCATTTTTTCCGATTTTCAGTCAGTTTACTACAGAGATTTTTACCGGTAATTAACCGGTAAAAATAATTTTTTACCGTTACCGTTTTTTTTTCAAAACGGTATTACCGATCCCCACCCCTACGTGTAAACCTAGTAAGTAACCTTGGTTTTAGCTCCAAAAATGGCAATTTTGGACACATCCAATGAGATTCACTATTACTTAGAGGTAAGTAAGTAATAGTGAATCTCATTGGACACAAACCTAATACCCATACATGAACACGGAGCAAAAAAGTTTTTTGGGGACCCCAAAATTTTCCGAAAAACAGGGGGACCTTTTTGGGCCTACATTTATTTAGGGGTGCTTGTCCCAAATTTTTCTCTACAATAGGGGTGCTTGTCCAAAAAAGTTTTCTACATTAGGGGTGCTTGTCAATTTTCAATTTTTTTACTACATTGATTTTTCGAAAAATTGGCCTTCGCCCAATAAGGTTTGCGATATCTTTGTTTTGGCCGTCTTAATTTTTAGATGTCTCTAGGGATCGAGCTAGTCCTGGAACTGAGTCTACAACTGCCAAGAAGTATAATGAGCTCTCTCCTCAGCAAGAGCTGAGCTGAGTGTTCCTCAGGACTCAGTTAGGTCACTTGGCTGTAGACTCCGTTGCAGGACTATCTCGACCACGACTAATGCCATCTGACGGGCAAAGTGGTCAAAACAAAGATATTTCTTACTTTATTACAGGGGGGTCAATAAAATTTTCTTGGGGGGAATCCCCCCAAACCCCCTCCCCTTGTTCATGTATGTTAATACCTATTTTATCGTACAATTCTTGCTTTTAAGATCAATTTGATCAATTATGTCTGTTCAACTTTGTCAAAAAAAACGCGAGTCGTGCCAATTTATGGAGTGGATGTGTTTAAACCGGTTTATATTATTGTGTCAATTCACTTTTCCCTTTATGGAAAGCAACTCATTTCAGAACATATCCCTCAGTAGATCGCTTTCGGCGGCGCGTTTCCAAAGAGATTCTTCCAGCTGATGGGCATGCGGAGCTCAGGCTGCTGGCTGGTCGAGTTCATCGGGAGCTGGAATAGAAAGGTTATTAAGGCGAATTTCATGAAATTTGTGACAAGCTGTGGCTTCCATGGAATTTTACAATAATCTATAATAGCATACATGTAAGGCATCAATAAGGCGGCAAAAGTTCAAGGTATAGGTTCCTAACCTGAGAAAAGGGATAGATATGGAATGGAAGCTCTCAGCATGACGACAGCTGGTCACCCAAAATGAAGCATATAAAGGTTGATTGTGCTTTTTCGCCAGTTCTTCAGCAACCTTTATCTGCTTGATTTCGGGTGACCAGCTGTCGTCGTGCTGAGAGCTATTAGAAGAACCGCCATTCCATAGTATACCTTTTCTCAGTTCCTAACACTTATCTCACTTCCCTGGTTGCTAACAAATCAACATATCTCTTGAACCATATAGTTAAAGTTCATTGGTTACTTCTCCAGGTCAAACCATACAACATTATTACATAGAGAGTTTAGCCTCATAAGTCAGAGACTCAGAGTCAACACAATTTTTCTAAGGTATTGGACTCTTAGAAAGGATTTGAATAATAAGAACCCACTTTTCCGAAAACACCACTCAGTCTACTCTGCATTTCTTCTTCTACTGTCACTTATGAATATAATAATTCTACCCAATTGCTTACCACGTTCTTGAACTGATTGCAGTAGACTGCGAGGTCGATGGCCTCCCTTGTGTTGTCTCCCTCGGAGCAGAACGTCAGGAGGATGGTGCTTGAAAGGCCGGACGCGATGCTGAAAAAGTGGAAGAAATGTTAACATGGGTCAAAAAAGTTAACTATAATCTATAATAAAGGGGGCACCACGTGGTAGCCATATTCGTAAGTTGCAGCTCAACTCCGACCCAGAAGGTCATGGGTTTAGCATCCCCCCTGCGGCATGAAAAATTGTGAATTTGCCGTAATAGTGAATGAACCGAAAATGAGTGCCCAAAAATATACAATAAGGGTTCACTAGTAATTTTTTTTAAAATGCATGAAATAAATAAAAGAAAGTCAGCTAAATCTACTACTTTAGGAAATAAAAGTAGACACTAAACTGTTTATACTATAGTCTCGATTAAAGTCTTGTAGGCAAAAGTTGTAGCAATATTCTACCTTTGCTTTTACTTACGCAAGCAATAATATTATTACTGAAACAAGACTGAAGCCTGTATAACAGGTGACGGATATTATCTTGACGCGCGATGTTAAAATTACTTCATAACATATTAATAGTGTTTATTTACTAATTAATGTATATATAAAACAGTTACACTTACGCCTTGAAATGCAGCTTCTTTGCGAATCCTCCTCCCGGGATGAAGACAGACTCGTCGTCTTCGTCACTCTTGTTGGAGATCCTGCCGGGGAACGTTGTGCGCTTTTCAAGGGCCTGATGAATTACAAAAAACAGAAGTTTAGTAGACATTGATTTCGGAAGCATTGAAGGGAGGACTCGTATCTGAGATGAGGAAAAAATATTTATCACTTTTCCCAGACCCGGATCGAGTCCGGAGTAAACTGCTGATAAAATAAAGAAAGAAAGTTATATTTTTTAGGACCTGCGTACAATTGTATTAATATAACACAAATAAATTTACGTTGTATTAATGACTATAAAACTACAAGGAAACTGTAATCTAACATGTATGATGTTTAATATATCTCACCTTGGCACTCTCAAACGCCTTCTTCTCTCTGTCACTTGCCAAGTACCTCAACTGCGTCCCTTGCAGCTGCTCATCAATCCTCTCCTCAGCATTCGCACTGGCCAGGCAGACAATCTCGGTGACGCCCTTGTCCTTGGCCCAGTCCACCAGGAAGTCGAGGAACTCAAGGGAGCGATGCTGGGCAATGCCAGAGCGGAGCTGGAGGAGGAGCAGGTTGGAGGTGGGCAGCTCGAACACTGGAACGTAATGAGGATATATTATTGACAGATTCCTTAATTTGGAATTATTTGTGGATTCACTTTTTGAAACTAGCTGATTAATCACGATGTATGCATGTTTTATGTTAAGTTCCCTTTAAAAAGAGTAGTTTCGGGCATTTTTTTTTAAAAAAATATTCTTTATAATTTATTTCTTCCTATAGCTAATATTTCAGGATTGCATTGGCTCTTCAGCTCTCGTCTCAAGTTTCATATCACAAGACAGGCTGAAAAAAGCAGTGAATTAGTATTACTAATATCTTAATCACTGCAGAAAACACATTTATGCACTCTGAACCCTCTGTGAATTAAAATATACAAAAAATTATAGCAAAAGTATTAAACTTACCCTCGCATGCCGTCATAAGATCCTTGCACTGGCTGCTAAGCGCGTCCTGCCCAACGAGCGGCAGGATTGCCGGGTGGGTGAGTGCGCCCAGCCTGCTGAGGCGGTCGCCCAGGGAGGAGAGCAGGAGGTCCATGGACAGCTGGCCGACATTGCCAATGGAAATGGACGGCTAAAGGGAGGGAAATAATAGGAAAAATAACATAAAATATGCTTTAAAAAATGACATATCACTCCTAATAGAACTAAACTTTCAAAATATGAAATATAGCCCAATATTTAGACATTGCCTTGCTATGTATAGAGTAATAATAATTCGGCCCCGGAAATAATAAAAGTTAAAGTAAGACATTCATTAACTTCTTACAGTCGTAGCTTAGTCGGTCAAAGATTTTGTTTAAAAATTATGTACAAGCTTAAGATAAAATAGCATTGATAGAAGCCATTAATCTAATATTTAAGGGACAGAAGTAATTTCTGATCTTTTTAAACAAACACAAAACTGACGCTAATAAGAAATCGATTTCTCAACTGTCTAATTTTGGCAAACAATGGCAAATTTATTCATGTTTTTCGTTGTATTTTTAATATTGGTTACATAGCTGTGGTTATTTTTTATAAATGAAATAGAAACATTATATATTGCATACAGAAAATGGCAAAAAGAAACTTGTATTCGGTTAATAGTTAATGGTCCGTTCAGGCTTCGTCTTATTCGTAAGTAAGTATAACTGTCGTAACATAATTAAATATAAATGTTAACACTCCGATCGTATTCATATCCTGCTTTTGACCAGATTTTAAAGGTGTAAAATGATATTTTTTGACATTATATGTGATGTTTTATCATAATTTAACGTATTATATTAGTGCGCTTCAAAAATGTGTATAAATGATAAATTAGCTGCAGCAAAATATGCTTCTTTTTTTCTTCTTGCTTCTTTAAAGGCCTCAAACATTGTTACAAATGTGCACAAAGAGTATTTTTCACGTACCCCCAAGAGAGCATTTAGCATAAAACTGCTTGTTATCTGCATAAAACGTTCATGTTTGCATCCAATGCATCTAATCTTCCTTCTTCAATGCGACAAAATTACTAAGACACTTTTGCCGCAATTTCCGCTTTGCGAACAGAAATAACACGAGCTTGTTATTCATCCCTCTTGCCACAATATTGACATTAGGAGCTCTATTTTAAGAGCATTGCCCGCAGGAAAAACGGAGATGTGTATTTCCAAGGCTTCTCTCTCAGAGCTATTAATCTGTTAATAATATGGGTGCTCTAAATGTCTTTGAAACTGGTCACCACTTTATTGTTCACTCTGCTCAATTCCCAATATACATGTCAGGTGTTGTATAGTTAATTGGGCATTTAGATGCCACAAAAAGGCATCAAAAGCACTGAACCGTATGCAAAACTAGAACCAATTTTATACCTAAGTTGGTCATAGTTTTGTCCCGCCCAGTTGCTCAATTCCCAACATAAAGTATTGGCATAGTTAATTGGTTATTTAGCAAGTTTAGATGTCACAATAAGGCTTTAAACGCACTGAGCTCTAGAGCCCATTTTTGTGCCTAAGAAACTGGTCACCACATTATACTTCACACTGCTCAATTCCCAATATAAGGTGTTGTATAGTTTATAGATGCCACTAAAAGGCTTAAACAGCTCAAAATCACTGAACTCTATAGAGCCTATTTTGTCTCATTATCCGTTAGCCTTCGCAGCCTCCTTGGCCGCCAGAATCAGCGGGTTCAGCGAGATGAGCGGCCGCGCCATCTTCAAGAACGGATGCCGCAGCAACTCAGCCGCAGTCGGACGCTTCTCCACAGTCGTCTCCAGGCACTTGTCCAGGAAATCCTGGAATATCGGCGACAGCTTGTCCCGCTCCTTGATCTCCGGCTTGCCATTCGTCGCGATGAGATAGAGCGCACGCAGCGGGTTCTCGTTCAAATACGGCGGCTCTCCCTCAATCATTTCAATGGCCATGATGCCGAGAGACCAGACGTCGACCTTTGGCCCGTACTGCTTCCGCGTCACGACCTCAGGGGCCATCCAGTACGGCGTGCCCACCATCGTCGTCCGCTTATTCTGCTCAGCACTAATTTGAGCGCAGAATCCGAAATCCGTCAGCTTGACTTCCCCATCCATCCCGAGAAGGATGTTATCAGACTTGATATCACGGTGAATAACATTTCCCTTGTGGAGAAAGTCGAGCGCTTGGAGGACTTCACGACACACGGCTGCAATCTGGCCCTCATCCATGCACGTCTCCGTCACGACATCTGTCAACGAGCCGCCTGGGAGGTACTCCATGGTCACCCAGAGCTCCTCCTGGACCAGGAACGCGTCCAGGAAGTTGACCACATTCGGATGCTTGTTGCTCTTCATCACGCCAATCTCATTAATGATGAGTTCCTTCTTCGGCTGCTGCTGCAGATTCATCTGCTTGATTGCAACCTCAATACCGGTGGCAGTCTCAATGGCAGTGTAGACAGTGCCTGACGCACCCTGACCAATCTTGTCCATCTGGGTGTACTTCCTATTGGGGTCACCGACAGAGACGATCGACTTGAGCCGGTCCAAGATCTCTTCATCCGTCATTTTCTTCTTCTTTGGCCGCTCATTCGCGTTCTTTGCCGGGACGACATCCTTGTTATTGGTCTTGAGCAGGTCGGCGG
>LR139338.1:8019-20716 GCA_900659605.1 Tisbe holothuriae | reverse complement strand
TTGGAATTTATATTAAAATTCACTTGAAGAAAAATTGTGGGAACTTTACCAAAAAAGTTGCTTTGGGCCTTTGGTGGAAGAAAAAACTTTCCTTTCGGCCAAATTGCGTAAAATTTATTCTCAAGAGTAAATGTTACCCTTAAATCGGTCATTACTTTCTTTTGCAGTGCCAATAATATACTAACGACTGCGCCAATTGTGGTATTATTAAATATTTATACCAACACTTCAACAGCTTTGGAACATATTTTCATGATAACGAAGGCTGGACAAATACTCGTTTAGTAGGAATATGTGCACGGGGGAAGGGTGCAAGGTTGTGTAGTTGCCTACGAGTAAAATAGAACATTCACAAATGTTAAGTGCAACGTTTACCAAGCCTACTACAATTAGTAGTTGTATGGCGCTTGGGTTTACCGAAGTTGATGCAAGTATCTGAATCTGTAGAAAAGTAGAGATATTCTTGGTTAGTGCTGGCATTGCTAAAATCAAGATCTACTTTTATAAAAATAGATTGTTACTTCAGTTTTCTCCAGTGTATTTTCACTGGATTTATCTACAGTATAGAGAACCAAAGCCTTCGATTCCTCGACAGGTTACTGGCCTTGATGTCCTGACACTGTAACATTTTGAAACCTTTTTTCCTCACCCGAGGCGAATGGTGCCCTCATGCTTTGTCCTCAGATCATGAGGTCGAAAGAACTGAGAGAAAACGAGGAAAATTCCATGGTGAAACACCAACTATGTCATTATATACATACATAATGGCACATTTAAAGAAAATTTTATCATAATTAATATATAATAAATTATTTCAGAGCGTACTTATTCAACCAAAAATGAAAAGTACAATTTCCTCTTTATACGAAGAAATCATCTTTTTTCGCTTTTCCT
Source organism: Tisbe holothuriae (assembly GCA_900659605.1). Taxonomy (NCBI): domain Eukaryota; kingdom Metazoa; phylum Arthropoda; class Copepoda; order Harpacticoida; family Tisbidae; genus Tisbe; species Tisbe holothuriae. The sequence goes on along the minus strand of LR139338.1, from coordinate 19,822 downwards.
TTTCGACCACATGATCTGAGGACAAAACATGAGGGCACCAATTGGTCGGATGGAAGAAAGGTTTCCAGATCCGTATAAATTTGGATTCCGAATTTGTGTCAGATATCGCAGGCTGGAAGCTTTTTGGCCTCTATAGCTGCAGTAGTAGTACATTGTTAGTCTTTCTGAGCTCGGAATTAATATATAGTACGATTGCAACAAGGATGAAGTCGAGTATATTTAAAGCGTACTTTATACACTCCCATAAGAAAACATGTTTTTTCTGTAAACCGGGGGTTAACTCCCATAATCCATATTTTAACCGTACTTGATTTATCAGTGTGCGAGAGTGTTATCTGCTTTTTCTAAGAAAACAGAATAGTAACATAACATATCGTTGTTCTGATTTTTAGTAAGGGCAATAATTATATAAACTTCTCTATTCGTAAATTGATACCAGATCGAGCAACTGAATTACTATCCACTTAAGACATAAAAATGAGTTTTTGTCATTCTTAAGCTTATTTTTGCCAACTTTTACCTCTCTGTACCTAATCTTAGCAAGAGCAGCAAACTAATTAATTCCAAACTTATTCTTAGTCATAAAAACACCTAACTTTTCTACAAACAAGAGCTCAAAAGTAATGTCATAACCAGAATATCACAAAATGAACGAACAAACATATTTCCTTAAGTTTCCTTTATTATGTTGAATTAACTTGGGATGTTTTTATCATTTGGAGACATAATATTGTACGATGAATGGTAATAATTACTTTTTAGCCTTTTGCGTTAACTTATTTTCACACACGTAAAAAATCATTCATACTTAAAATGCATCTAATCACATGCTCTCAAAACCCAAAATCCTAAGATTCACCTGAAGATTATCAATAATATTAGCAAACCCGCTTTGCACCTTTGAGCATAGCAGGGTTGCCATTTTCTTCATGAAATGAAGCCAATTTGATCTTAACGTAGAAGTAAAAATGGCCTAAATGAGTCAAACTGGCAACCCTAGCAGGAATCATCATATCATTATTCTCTTCTGTGTCACAGACGGTTTACAGCTCGTCCTTGGACGCCTTGCCAGAGTGCTTCTTGACAAAGGCCTTGAGGTCGGCGAGCTCCCTCTTGCCGCTGTACTCCTCAACCTTCTCGCCGTCCTTGTACATGTGCAGGGTGGGGAAGCCGTTCACCTGGAAAAGAGCGGGAAATTTAAAATGAGGAGATCTCGTTTGGTAATGGTGTTGTTTTTCACATCGATCCGATGCGTTACCAAGTGCGGTATACGTGACTGATATGGAATTATATGCTCTATCCGTTATCAGTAGTCCTTAATGACAAATAACCATATAGGAGCTAATCACGCTTTCATCTAAATTCAAGAGTTAAATGAATGTTTTGCACTGCACCGGTGCAGTTTTAACCCAACCCAAAGTGTACGTTTGCCAAACGATTGCTCACATGACGACAAAGTTCCTCAGCCGCAAGCAAGGGTGACGAAGCAAAAGATCACTTTGTCTCGATGCAATAAAGACTGAGGAGAGCCTTGAAGATATTTTCGGAGAAGTGTTTACAGTACATCCCTCTGAGGTGTGTATCGCTGTTACCATACAGAGGGTGATCAAATGTAATGTTCTTCAACTTTGAGCTAATGTTTAAGAGACGATCAGAGAGTAATGAAGGCTGCGAAGTTCATTAGGAAAAAAAGTTTTAAGACTTAATGTGGGAAGGAAGGAAGGATATTTAGTATATTAATGGATGTGTAAAAGCTGACAAGAAGAAATTTACGTCGTAGCTAAATTAAGCTTTCCAAGAATAATAAAAAAAGGCTGCTGGCTGGGATTACTTCCTTTGTTAAAATTATCTTTTTGAAATACGGCGTTCTTTTCATTTTTAGCCTTACAACTGCAGCACTAAAGATCCTTTTTAAATTTCTGGAGCTTTCGAACTTTAAGAGACGTTCGCTTTCGTTTTGCAGATAGAACAAGTTATAATTTTATTCGGACTAAATCTTAAGGCAATATGCAATGAAGTAATACGGTCTTATTTAGCCGCATAAGTTAATAAAATATGATAGTTTATTAACTATTATAGTACGTCTCACCCAATATTTGCCAATTTAGAAAAAAGTGTCGCAATCTGAATCAGCAATCTGGAAAGAATTCCAAAATTGGATTTCCTAATAATGTACGTTCACAAGTTCCCCAATTTGAAACTGATCACATCGAGGCTTTAAAGACGTCTGTTGTGGCAGGAAAAGGATAAATATCGGGAAAGCAATCATTTTAAAGTCATTCATCTCGCGAGGAAGATTTTACCATCTGTACTGTAGAAATATATCTGGGAATGCCAAGACCATTAATGGTTACTTTCAACTTATTATCGCCAGATACGAATTCAAATTCAGCAGTAATTTAGACCGTTAAACTCCACCAAACAACTGGGCAATGATATTGAAATAAAAAGAGTATATTGGTTAACTTTTCAATGCTTAAATGCCTTTTAAAATGGACAAGTAGGATGTCTTCTCCCACAGTCATAGAATGCCTCTGTATACGCTGTTCTTTTCACCAACATAAAATACCTTCATTCTTCAAAGTAGTTGATTGGGCGAAATTGCAACAAAGTCAATAGGATGTAACGATCAAATGATGTATTCTTGCAATCGCTAACGGAATACTGATCTCTGGAGTCTCTGGAGGAATGCAGAATATGCTAGAGCATTGTACTTTTCGAAAGTGTACTTCAAATTTGATTGTAAGAACAAATATTTTTGCATTTCAAAGAAGGGTCTAAATTTGAGTTTAAAAAGTTTTTCAGGGTACACCGCCGCTCAGCTGGAAGGAAAGTTTTATAGTTTTCAAACCAAATAATACGGAAATTTCATCAGGTAGCATCTTCAATCAACGATTGCATTGAGAGTAAAACCAAATGATACGGATGTTTAAACCTGTTGGATATATAATCAACGAAGCATTGATAAACTAACATCGGTACAAGCTACAAGACCGGATATAAACTCGTTAAGATTAGTGAAGCTAGTTGCTCCATTCATAACTCACCCCCTGGTCGTTGCACAGCTTCTTATTCTTGTTATCATCGGAAGTGCAATCGACATGAGCAATGGTCACGCCCTCCTCAGCCTCATACTGCTCAGCCAGCTGCTCCCACGTGGGCGCCAGACGCTTGCAGTGGCCGCACCACGGGGCGAAGAACTTGACAAAAGTCGAGCCGGTCTTGATCTCGGAGTCAAAGTTGTCGACGCCGAGGCTGGCGACGGCGCCGGTGGCGGGCTTGGCGGCCTCGGTGGGGACCTTGTCCTTGTCGCCGCCGGCGGACGCGTCCTTGTTCTCGGTCATGGAGTTGACAAAGTCCTTCATCTCCTTGAGGTTCCTGAAAGAAAATATATTAATTAACAAGTCTCAGGTTCAATGTTTGTACCTTCCAAAGATACGATACATTTTGGGCTTGACAGCTAGCTCCTTAGGGGGAAATTCGGCATTGTAGGCAGTTTTCCTGTTCAGCTAATATGCTCTACAGTTGCAGTACATTTGAGAAGAGAAAGGTGAACAAAATGAAATACAATCCTCCTGACTTCACATGGGAGAAAGATTGTACCAAATATATTAGGTCTGTCCACCCAATCGAGTGTATCTGGCGTACAAAAATGTATATAATAAGTCATATTGCACACTTAACCTTTGCTACATTGAAACCCGATTTTCATGTATGGCTTTACTGCGCCTCTCTTTATTAACTAGACGCAGAATTATATTAATTTTGGCGACGGAAATGAAATTGGAAGCGACTGGGAAAAGGGGGAATATAATTTGCAACAAAAGCCCAAGAATACAAAATTTCAGACTAATCATATTCCGGAAATTGAAGTCTCGCTACACGAGCTTGTCAAATGATACCAAAATACACAGAGTACTTTCCTACGTGTTACTTCTTCACTATGCAAAGGACTAATATAATTAAAATAGCGTACAAGAAAGTATTATTTTCCATTATAGGGTAGAAATCGACTACAAAACCTTGTGCTAACATTGTAGGATTATGTTTTCAAGGCTCATGGTAACGTAAAATAAACTTGTACTGCTATGAAGAAGTGCATTGAAGGAAGAAAAAGAACTATTTAAATAGGTAGTGAACATGCATATTTTGTTTAAAAGTACGCTGCAAAGAATTAAAAAAATATTTAGCATCTAAAGTTTATGAAAAGCTAACTCAATGTTACAGTATATATTATATGAACAATGTACACTGTACTTTACCATAGAGTACTAAAGTTTCAGTGGTCTATGACTTTACTTAGTGTTAGCTTGCCCGACTAACCAAACCCAATAAATCAATGTGACCTAGCCCTTCACTAGCCATGCATATGAAAGAGGGCTAACCATGGAGCTATTATCTCATGGGGCTAACCAAGCTTTTACCATGTCGAAAGTGAATTTTACAGAGAGCACGCCAAAACAATACTAGATTCGGGCCACTTAGGTGTAAATTTAAATCCTCACCTGGCGCCCCTGTAGACCTCCATCTTCTTTCCGTTCCTGAAGTATGCGAGCGTGGGGTATCCCTTGACCTCGTTGGACTGGCAGATGCCGCTGGCCTGGGTGCAGTCCAGCTTGGCGATCTTGGCGGTCTTGCCGTCGGCGAACTCGGCAGCGAGCTCATCCCAGACGGGGGCCAGTTTCTGAAAGTAAGTAAATTAAATGATAAATTGTTCACATTATTTAAGTAATATTCTACTTCAACTTAATCTGTCTTAAAAAGTAGGTTGATTTTAAGTGAAACAATTTATGTTTCACAGGAACTAGAAGATGGAATATTTTAAGGACATTAACATTACTCGACTATTTTATATGATTTGTAGCATCCTTAATGAAAGTGATACCCAGGAAGCAGATATTCTTCTCTCTTTATTGTTGTACAGGACCTTCATAGAGGATCACTGAAAAAAATCTAGAACTATATAATCAAGACTTAAGTGAGAACTCGTAATTGTCGGATAAATTCATACAGCTCCTAAGACATATTTCCGGAGTCTATGGATCTAACAGGTCCCTGAAATATTCCATGGATTAACAGATTCCCACAAATGGTAAGAATTCCATTCAGCAACGTCATCTAATTAATAATTAACCATATTTCTCTTAGAAAGCCACTTAGATGCCATTTTTGGAAGTCCCCTTACCTGGCAATGTCCGCACCACGGCGCGTAGAACTTGATGAAATGATCGCCCTGCTTCACGTGGTTGTTGAACGACTTCTCGTTCAGGACGTAGAGTCCCTTGTCTGCGGACGCAATCTCGGGCTCACCGACGACCTCCTGCAACAGAAAAAAAAACATTATTAAACCACTGTGATAACCGCTTAATTAAACTAATGACCATAATGTAAGGGTACAAGTAGTATCCAATCCCGATTATGAGCATGCACCAGAAGACGCGGCTAAGGAACTTTGACGCGAGGCTCTGCTGCCGGTCGAGTTCGGGAAGCTGCTCCCGCTGTTTGGCTTCAAGCCTCCGACGTTCACGCCGTTTCCGACGCTCTTCTTCAGTCTCCGTGCCGGTCGTGTCTTCCGAGTAAGACTCCGACTCGGAGGCGCTGGACTCTGTCTCATCGTCAGAGTCCGCTTCGGAGGTGTCCTCGTCCTCCGAGTTGGCCTCAATGTCTTCCGACACGACCTCGTCCACCTCTTGGACTTGGAGGCGTTTCGACCTCCGAGTGCCAGTCTCTTCCTCTTGCACTTCAGACATTCTGGACGGATGTTCTGTTATAACCAATGGTATTCCTTAATTGACCTTTTTCTCCCAATTCTGGCTGTTATACGTTGCATAAAGAGACCGCCGATATCTAGACTACCGAAAGCTGATATGTTTTATGCGCTTTCTAATGTAGCTTTCCCAAGCAAACTATTCCGTAGGGAAAGCAACCTTGAAAATCGTACCAAACGAGCGCGCTCACGAAAACACAACACCGGCTTTCTATACGCAGGCGCAGTTACCATCTTCATTTTACAAGTGCATTTGCTTGTACACATCATGCTGTCTCTTTACCTCCTCCTCAACCTCAAGCCCCATCTTCTTGTTGATAAACTTGGACAGGGCTGCCATATCCCTGGCTCCCCTGTACTTCTCGGCCTCCTCCTCGGAGCCCTTGGAGAAGAACTTGAGGGTGGGGTATCCGGTCACGTCGTTCTCGGAGCAGAGGGCGGTCTCCACGGTGCAGTCGACCTTGGCGATGAGGACGTCGCGGTCGGCGGCGGGCTTCTCGTTGTACTTGACGGCAAGGTCTTCCCAGGTGGGGTGGAGACGCTTGCAGTGGCCGCACCTGGAAAAATATCGACATTGGGATTTAGTTTATAGTAATGAGCAAATTTATGTTTATACCCTGTATTGCTTCATTTGATTGTACTCTGGCCTGAAAATGCTGTACAAAAACTATGCCAATACAAATTTATACTAAATGAAATTTAAAAAACTGCTCTTAAATTATGCCGGTATACGTCAACATGCATATTTACTAAGCATTATATGCCACGTTTAACATATCATAAATCTGCACATTTCAAACCTTATCTCTCTTCTATGTCCCGGCATTTTAAAGAGATTATTGCCGTCGTTAACCGGCATTTCAATCTTCATAATCATGTGCATACACGACGATTAGAAAAGAGTTATAAAAGAGAACAATGTATGCATGGAAAGCAACTCAAGAAAGCATCATATTTCATTCTCCTGCATCTCTACTTTCAAGTTCATAGCAGACAATCTGTTGAATTTCTCCCTGCCTGGCAACTGTACGGTAAACTCAGCCAAGGCAAGCCAGGCAGCTTTTTTTGCCCATCTTTCCAGCTAAATGCACTGAAACAGGTAGCAACGACTACAAAGCATAAATCCACCTTGTGTGTTATTATTGTATCATCGGATGTTGATGATATTTACACTGGCTAATGGCGCATCTGCAATATGTATAGAGCCGGCAATTACTACTTGATGGATGAAACATTTGTGTTTAAACATGTTAATAGCACTATTCAGAGACACTTGAATGACAGATCAAACAATATGTGCCAACGTGTCTGAATGCTATCAGGAATATATCTCGAGATCGGTCAGAGTCGTTGATTAGGGTCGAATTTCACCTTTTATTTACGGCTTTCCAATCAGACTCTCAAGTGGCTCATTAATTATTCCACGCGGGCAAAATTTGACGTCTTTGCGCAAGGAGTTTTCTATTATAAAATATCAACATTGCTCCGTCCGATTTAATACCTTAAAGTGACCATTCAGTCGCCCATTTGGAAGTACAAATACAACTTGTCAAAACAGACAAAGCTTCTTTTATAACGAGCGTACTATATGAACAATATTACAGGACCAACTTAAACTAATTAATACTCAAGAAAGAGGTATTAGCCTAACACTTACCACGGCGCGTAGAACATGACAAAGTGGCTCGTCTTGGGCACGTCCTCCTTGAACTTTGCGGCGTCGTATGTGATGACCGCCACGTCCTCGTCCTTCTTGGCCTCCTCCTCAGCCCGGGCGAGCCCAGCCAGGCCCAGCAGGGCGACGGCAAACACCACGAAGCCCTTCATGATCAACTTGTTGATGCCGAGGTTGTTAGGAAGGGTCCTGAGTTGGGTGCCGGTGTCAAGTCAAGTGAACGAGAGAGAGAGAAAACGAGTTAGCTGAGTTAGAGCTCCGCTTGGCTGAGCGAGCTGCCTGACTACTCAGCAGGCGCGACGCCGGGTGACGTGGATTCGAAATAAGCGCGCTCGCGGACGGACAAAGCTGCGGACATTTGGAGTGCATGTGTAGTGGAATTTAGTTTAAGACCAGATTTCACCCATTTGTACTCTTCTTCGTCGTCATGTTAGACGTGAAAAAGGGGGATGGTCCTGCAAGGTCAGAACAAGTTTTCTAGAGGGACATCTTGCTATTGTCCGTCAGAAAAGATGCGTCGTTTTTAACTTTCCTTGCTCGAGATCTTTACCTGGCCGTAAAACGATGTTAAGAGTAATCTTTTCTGACCCCAGGTCGAGAATTTTGTGGCAGATGACGATTGGCTGAAGGAGAATGATGATGATGTTAGGAGGCGTGTTAAAGCTAAGACGCGTCGAGAAGGTGATGTAAGCAATTAAAACTGATGCCTTCTTGCAATTGCAAGAAGAGACAGTGTAGTATTATATATTATAGTATAACATGGAAAATATTACTATATGAATGCATAGCAGACATTGTGCTAGTTTTCTTATAAAATGTTTGTTACTCATCTGCAGTATATTTCATTTACGTAAAACTTAAAACTTAAGCGACGTGTCACACAGCATGGAGAATATAGGTCGGGATTATCGTTCCGGCAAGCATGGCTTTACTACAAAACTTCGATAAGGAAGCGTTGTAAAATCGCTAATTAATATGCATGAATCATTTGTCGGGGATGCCTTTACTTTGAGAATGAGTAATGCATGTAATTTATAGTTTTGTACACAATGAAGTCGCGTTTATTTCTCGATAAACTTTTATGGGGTGTGTTTATGTATAAAAATGATATGAAACGACTATATAAAGTTAAGTATTATTATACTATGCTGTGCGTTCTGTCTATAAGTATTGATGCTTAATTATGATGCAAGCAATGTGTTGCTCTATTATATAATATCGACAATTTTTGATGGTATGCTGCTTGTTTCTTCTCAAATCTCTTCACATATCATTCAATCACTCATACATTCTTGAAAGCATAATTTTGTTATATAGCGCTGCTATTTGTTCTTCATTTTTATTACACAGGTACATTCTCTTCAAACATATGTAATCAAACATTCATCCTTCTTCTGAGATTATTTTCAAGTGTTTCGTTCGTTTCAGATCAGTTGTTATTTTTTTGTACATTTTTGGGAAAAGGCTTTTACTTCATTTTCGTCATTCCAAGAAGTAGTTCTTATTAAATCTTATGAGAATCTTTCAGAATACCCTACTTTAGATATAGCATATATTAACTGTAAAAATATATATTATGAACACTGCGATATGAAACCCTCCTTCCCGTCGGTACGTGAAATTCCGGTACCCTCCTTCCCGTCCGTACGTGAAATTACTCTTCACACTGTGGTAACCGGGCTGAGCGGAACCTCAATCTCCTCGTCGTCCTCGTTGACGAGCTGGTTCTTCCTCTTGCAGCAGAGCAGCCTGAGTCCGTCCCAGACGGCGGGGTTGGTCATGAAGTAGATGAAGGGGCGGGCGGCGTCGTTGCCGAGCTCCCAGAGGAGGGGAGCGGGACCGAGCTCGACCTGGAAGGAGAACATCGGAAGATTAGGGGGATGAACTTACGCAACCTCGTATATTTTATAATCTTACCGCCTTCAACTCGAGCATCTCATCAATCCTCGGCAGCATGACCCCGACGACCGTCCCCAAATACACAATCGCCACAAACGTGACCATAATCAACTCCCCGATCGGCTGCTTAAACCTCGGCACACAACACTGCCGGCCAACGCACGTCTTCAGACTGGCAATGGGCACGGCCAGGGGCAGCACGACCAGCGGCAGCACGTACGTGAACACGGTCACGAGGGTTGAGTAGAGGTCGACGGTGAATCGGGGGCTGTCCGTGTCGAGGACGAAGAGGACGCGGAAGGGGTCGGTGCACGTGTGGGAGAGCTTGTCGTAGGGGAGGAGGAAGAAGGGCGAGGCGGCGCCCGCGGCCAGGAGGAGGACGACGGGGATGAGGATCTTGTGGGAGAGGGAGGCGCGCGCCGATTGGTAGTATTTGCTCTCCTTGCCGGCCTGGAATAAAATAAGAAATATGATTGAATATTTGGTTGTTTACAAATTTGACGTGTATATTCTACTCGGAGAAGGAAAGGTATATTTCTTCTTAGGAGCGAATCTAGTATTGTCCCGGCACTCCGATTCTTTTTGTTGTATAAAAATATACCTTTATATTTTTTTTCTCAGATCAGCAAGTCTTGGGCTACAAGATGAGCCCATGACCCTAGCCCTGCGGGGCAACTATGCCCTATAGAGCCTATAGAGCACCTACTTCTTGGCCTTGTGGGAGCAATAACCACATGACTTTAGTTCTATATTGATTCTTAAATTATTGCAGTTCTATGATGTGCTAAAATAGATAACAATTAACTTGATCATTGTGAAAACAACGTTAAGTAAAGGCTGTTTACATAGCTTTTAAATAAACACCATTCATATATAAAAATAAGTGAGAGTGAATTGTTTAACATGGGAACCTTTTCCCTTTCTCTGAACAACATGACCGATTAATTTATAATTATTATTCCGGACCATGAATTGCATGCAAATTACGCAGGAAGTGCATTGAATATTTTCGCACGCAAATTCCACGGAGCTTTTTTTATTCAATCCGAATCAGCTTATTATGTCAATGCAACAGCCTGGGAATATGATAATGGGGGCGTATTTCCAATAAATTAACTGAAATGCGTGCACTATCTAGTCTCATGAATTAAAACGGAACGGTAATTAGGGCGACAGTAATAAATTCACTAGAGCCTGGAACATCCGTTATAATAATAAAAGTCGTTTAACTGCAATATAATGCATGCGAATTTCCAGCGTTTGCAGATGCATTAGGTACGTCAATGCCTTCATATTTTGCCATTAATACAGGAGTATAAGACACATTTGTTATTAACATATTGTACACATTACTACCTAAAATAGGCTTTCTTACCTGCACGCAAATGGCCACCCCCAGACTCACGATGAACACGGACACTGCGAGCTCATGGAAGACGCCGATGGAGCAGAAGACGTGCCTGAAGATCTCCTCGAGGAAGAGCGCTTCCACGAGGACGGGGAGGACGCGGAGGACGTCGAGGATGTCCAGGAAGGCGATCGTCACGATGACCGCAGTCACGAACGTCTGGAGGTCATGACGCTTCCTGAAAGATTTGAGGAAGTGGTTAAAATAATGTTCAAATGCCTACAAATTTAGTAACGTTTTAAATTTTAATTTCATAGTATTACGTACAATTGTTCTTTTTCATATTATTATATATATAAATTGATCTAGGACGAGGTTAATTATACTCTTAATATAATATTTAATACATTATAAATTGTCTCACATCTGTATTCAGTGGTATTAATCTGTACAAGCTAACTCACACGTGTGCACGTGTGTGGCCTTGTTAAAAATATACAGAACTTTGTAATTGCGTTGAAATATGCGCATATAATTGCGCAAAATATCACCATTTTCGTTATTTAAAGCTTAACAACTCCTTCCCATTGCATAATATTCTCATATTACACCCCCACAGGGGCTTCTTCAAAGCTTCTGCAAAATGTGTCCAAATTTTGTATCAGAAATGGTAAAAAGTGAGAAGGAGGGGAAAACTGGATGGAGAGAAAATTGCAGTGGTATGTAATTAAGGCAGCCGCAGGGACTGAGAAGTGCTACGTACTACAAAAGATGTCCAGTTAGGGATGATGACATTGTAAATGTCAATAACACAAACTGTTACTTCTGTCTAATGCACTCGTATATAGTCATCACTTGAATGTATTGTACCTTTACTTACCAAAAAGACTTCTTTCTTTACATTAGTAGACTAAGACTGACTTTTAGTCATAATGGCAACCCTTAGACATGAGTGGACAGAAAATTTAAATCCTCCTTTTCCTCCAAGTGAAAAGTCACGCGCAGTAGCAACACATTTTAAAGAATGAGACTCTCCATTCTCTTCCAACTTTTTCGTCTCATTCCAACACTCGAATTTCATCCGATTTGGCGTGAGAGAATCACAGTTTAAAAG
>LR139337.1:16901-30430 GCA_900659605.1 Tisbe holothuriae | reverse complement strand
CACGACGTAATCTATCTTTATTATACATCTACTCCAAACCGCTCAGCACTCACTCTCTCTCTCTCTCTCTCTCTCTCTCTCTCTCTCTCTCTTCGACTGCACAGGTTATACTGGGTAATTTTAGGTGCACTTCTCGAATCCCTATATATTCTTCGTGAAAGGCGGTCATCTTACTTTAAGCCAAGCTTACATGGTGTATTATATCCCTAGTAGTTAAAAGAGATCACCCTTTGTTAAAATTGAGAAGCCTTTTTACGTCTTGCAAAAGTTGTAAAATTTCTTCTTCCACTCGCAGTTGCATGTTTCGACACAAAAGAGAAATTGGCATTTTGTGTCTGCACACCGCAGAGAATGAACTGCATTGTCTTACACTAGGAGGAGGAAGAAAGGGTGTTTATTACCAGCCGTATAAATTAAAACGAGCTTCTTCTTCTTCCTCTCCCGTTGGCCGCATGCATTTTATGGCACGCAACAAAACGTTTAAAGTCTTGAGCCGATGAGATCGTTTGGTAACAAGTAGTCAAGGAGTGCATTCAACTTGGTGAGGGTTGAACAACAAGTGGGGAGTAATAACATGGTTAAGGATATTAGTTGCGACCAAATGCAAATATTGCTATTGTTTAGGTATAAATGAATGAATTTATAGTAAATATACATAGCTTACTCCAAGTTTAATTCTTCTGTCGTCCCTGAATGAGACACATATTTTTTTGCAAATTGTCTCGCGAAAATGGGCCATCAGACAAGCGGCGGTGGGTAAACAAAGTTTCTTTTTTATGCATCGCACATAACGATGTTGTCAAGGCAGTCGGAGGAGAGAATGAAGCTATAAGCTGATCATAGCAGCCGAGGCAATTGAAGCTCATAATAAGTGGAACAATCTGGAAATTGAATTTTCGTGCGGCACGATTTTCTCATTTTCTTCCAGTTCTGTGTAATGCAATCCTTCATAGAAATTGAAAGACGTGAACAGTTAACAGAATTGAGAAAGACGTATAATAGTCATCTATATTAAAGAATATGCTGCTAAAACGCTCTTCCAGAAAACGCTCTTCCGGATTTAGGACTGTGCAAAAACGCTCTTCCAAAAAACGCTCCAAATTAGCATCAGAGTACAAAAACGCTCAGCTACATAAGAGGCCAAAAAACGCTCCTCTACAAAAGAGTATGAAAAACGCTCCAGTGTCCAAAAAACGCTCCTGTGTCCAAAAAACGCTCACCATACTAGAAAAATTAAGAAATGCATTGTCATTATGCTCTTTGTTTCTAGTCAGTGACAGGGAAGAAGCAAAAATAAATGTTTATGTTGAATTGAAGTGAGGAGGCCTTCTGAATACACAATTGCAGCTATGTTCATTTTCGATGTGCACTTTGATATGATATGATACTGCAATGCATGCAATGTGTAAAGTGACAACAATAGTTCATAGTTAAAGATTGCCAATGTAATTTCAAGTTTTAAAATATACCCTTTATTATTTTGTCTCAAGGACATGACCTTGTTCATAGTAAATGTACACAGTATGCTGTAAGCCAATTATTATGAATCTCAATATTATTTTACATGAAGCTCAGTTACATATTTTTCATTTGCAAGCCTATGTGCACTTCAATTTAATGCATAATGTGTATTCATGTGATGGGTTTGCCAAATAATTGATGTCCACTCACAAGGCATTTCTCCTTAGCAAGAGTGATTTAAATCAACATATTAACTGTGCTCATAGCAGAGTTTTGGTGTGCATTCACATGGCATTTCTTCTTAGCAAGTGTCATTTGAATCAACATATTAACTGTGTTCATGAGAGAGTTTTGGTGCACAGTCACATGTCATTTCTCTTTAGAAAGAGTGATTTGAATCAACATATTAACTGTGTTCATGACAGAGTTTTGGTGGACAGTCACATGTTATTTCTCCTTAGCAAGAGTCCTTTGAATCAACATACTAACTGTCTTCATGGCTGAGTTAGTATGTTAATTCAAAACATCCTTGCTAAGGAGAAATGCCATGCATGTGAATGTACAACAAAACTCCGCCATGAAGACAGTTAGTATGTTGATTCAAAGGACTCTTGCTAAGGAGATTCATCACATCCTAGATACAAAGGTACAATAAAAACTATAGATATGGTCTTGTGACTGAATGCCTCCTACATTAATTATATATTTTGTGCACAACTTGGGAATGCACGTGGAGGTGAGGCATTAAATGAGACTGAATGTTACATATAGGTACATGAATAATGACACATTACAGTATTAGGGACAATTTGATCATACACATTGAGGTGAAACATGAAGTGTGCCCATGTGACTGAATGTTGCATGCATGTATGTCTTAAAGCTCAACATGATCATACACGTTGAAGTGAAGCATTAAATGTATGTTTCCATGTGGTCAATGTGTTTCCCCTTATAACCTAGTATGTGACTGAATGTCACATAATACTAGCAACACATGATTATGCACATAATGAGTTACTATGTGATGCATTAAGATTGTATCAATTCATGTGAATCAAGGTTAATGTTACATGCACTTTCAAGCACACAATGATCGGGCACATTATGGTGAACATGACTGTGAAGTATTAATAATGAATCCATGTGACTCAATCCATGTTTTAGCCCAACCCTTTGAGTTGACACATTAAATAGATCCATATTCTTCTTTAATATATACCTCTAATGGTCCTATATTCTGACCAGATTGGATGAACACACATTTGACTGTCATGACTATGAGAGAGAATCATCTATTTAGTATTGAATTCCTCTGGAAATTGAGGTTTATGATACACATTTAGATGGTACATAAGAAGTATCACAACATCTTGAAAGTAAAATTGTGCTCATCATCATAAATTTCTACCATTCTAGACGAGAACAACATATACAGTGTAGATATACATTTTTTACTTGAATTATGACACTTAGAGTAACATATATTAAAGCTAGAGCGTTTTCTGGACACATGGAGCGTTTTCTACACTCTTATGTAGCTGAGCATTATTTGGAATAACCTGCTTGTCCTAAATTTGCACTGAGCTTTTTATTTCTGAGCGTTTTCTGGAAAAGAGGCTTGAGCGTTTTTTGGACAGCCTAAATCTGGAGGAGCGTTTTCTGGAAGAGCGTTATCCTAACCATACCATATTAAAAGGTTATTTTCCTCCTTATTTTACGGATCAACTTGATCAGAGTATAAATAGAACAGACACCAGACGATAAGGAATCTGGAATACTCTGCATATCTGGTTTTACTCTCAATATTCAAATCCAGGCTGTATTTTGGATGTCTTTTTTTCTTGCAACTACTATAACTTTGCATAAAACTTAATGCAGATTTCTCCGGTTAAATGTATAACAGCATCCTACTCTGTATAACAATTTAAACGTATATTTCAACCTCGTCTGAGTAGGTCGCTGAACCCTTTTCTTCTTCTTCTTTCCACTTCAAACGCGTTTCGTCGCTGAAAAATGCACTTTTTCGCAACTCGAGCTCTTTTTTCAGTTTAAACTCGATTCTTCCCTTGCAAAGAAATCCTGATACATATTATCAGGCTGATATAGAAGAAAATCGATATGTCGATAACAGTAATGATATCACAAAAAGAGCAATGTTCATATATCACAACGAGGCAATTTGTCCAAAAATGCAGACTCATTTTGCAATAAATTTGACCTCCTCATTTTAAATGTCTCTTAAATATTGATTGTCCGAAAATAGAGACACTCGTGTCTTCTAAAACGCAGTACAATATCAAGAGGACGAAGAAGGCAAAAAACCCAGCAGAAACACCACTTTGAGAAACGTATACATGCAAATGATCCCATAGATGTATGCCATACCCCTCGTACGTCTATGTCTCGCCGTCTGCCCTTCGGATAATGACCCCTTCCGACTTACTTTCCTTCCAGACACTAAAAAGAGTCTTCGGTCGGGTTACAATAACAAAAAAACGAGAATATTTCCACCGAAAAATGCAATGATAAATAACGTGTCTGTTTCCCAAAACTATTTGATAACGGCGCAGAGATTGAGAACCGTCGTCGTCGTGAGAAGGATCCTTTTGTGTGAACTCTTTAAACCGCGTGCATTTATTATAATAATAACACACTTTCTCCTCCTCGTCTAGGGAAAGAGAGAGAGAGAGAAAAGTGCACACAAATCTACATTTGTGTCCGTCAAGAAGAGCGTTTTTGAAGCGTGCATGACAGCTATAGCTAGCATCGGTTTAATGCATGCAGACAGCGGCGGGAGGAGAAACTGCAATGTAGTTGCAGGCCAATAACCCCGACCATCCGACATGTGTGTGCATATAATAATACACATGAATGCAGTTTATGCACTTTTAATACATGCATGGCTAAGTTTAACCCTTTCCAAACCGTTTAATTCCATTAGGCTCAAGTCGGTCATGTATCAAACATATGATGCATGGAGCTCAAGACAGATTTCCATTCTTCTCCTTCCCGGCTCAGCGGTTTAAATGCATTTTTAATTGCCTCCCTGCCTTCTTCTTCGGCCCAAAGCAAGGGAATAAATAATAACATACACACGAACAGAGCCCCAGCCTTCCCCTGTCAAATCTCGATTCGTCGATCTATCTGTAAGACAATCTTAGACCTTGTCTCGTCTGGCCCTTTGCTTTGCATTCACGATGATGATCTATCTATAACTCGTATGCATTAAACCGCCCTACATCTGAAGCGTGTCTTCTGTCATTTTGATAGAGTTATTATCAACTGTTTCAACACACTATCATTATGGTATTATATTAAACCGAGGAGAAACCGGCTATTGTCATGCTGATATGGCGTCGTCGGTGCTATCTGTATTAGAATAATAAGAGTGCATTGCTGCCGTCTGGCACAGTGGCTTAGTAACGTTTTACTACATACAAAGTTAATGTCTAAGAGACTTTATTAAACCCCAGTAGAGTCCACTGTGCATTGTCTGGCTTAACAGGTAGTTAAGCCGTCGGCATTGCAGAGATGTGTATCTACTCCTTCTTCTTTTTATGCACTACCATGCAATGCATCATGGCAGAAAATGCACCTTTTCCCCCTTCTCGTGGTTATAAAAACGATGCAGTTTTGTGCGGGAACGTATTTTCCGAGAAGAAGGGATTTAAAAAGTGAAACTTGGCTGGTAAAGGATATCCGATTCTTCTATACCATGAATATACGATCATGTTTGTATACTTTTGCCCTTAAGGCTGAAAAGGAATTATATTTTGTTCATTGGCTCTCTCGATAATAATCGTGTCTGCCTTAGATTGAAATAGCAATCCGTCATAAGCAATTATATGCGTTTCGACATCCATCACACGTTTTACATTTTCACTGAAATCCAATAAAACAATATTTTGTATATTTCGGTTGCTTCGCCATCTAGACCTGAGTAATTATACATACTCCCGTTCATCAGACACTGCTGTTACCATATTATGATTTATACTTCCTCCACCCATAGTCACCACCACCACGTTTTTGTTTGGCTGCCACAGTCTCGCCGGCTATAAGATGATATGACCTGAAGAGCAGACGAAAAAACCGTCTTGTTGCTCTCATCAGGACATACTTTGGAGGCTGATGCCAGTAGTAGTTCTAAACGTCAATTCAGTCTGGCAGACAGCATAAAAATGAATGTAAATGAAAGCACCTGCTTATGGCTTGTTGCCTCCAGATACGGATCCCCTCGTTCGGTACTTAACACACTACTCAATGCGACATGTTTAAGACCTTAGAATCGCTTACGAGACTCTCTAATTCTTTCCACATGTAAAAATGAGACGAAAAAGTCGTGAAATTCGATGGAGCGGCGTAAACTTCTGTTGCCAGACGATTTAAGAGCTCTTTCGTTTTGGCGTCGCCGTCTGATTCACCACCACCAACCCTTCTTCTTCTTCTTCTTCTTCTTCTTCATTTTTTGCCATCTTCCACATCGCCGCATGTGGGGAAGAAGGGATGATCAGAGAAAGAAGAATTTCCGCCGTCTCGTCATCCCCAAGACAACGTTTTATATGAGAGGAAGGAAACATTGCCCATTGAAAGAAGAAGAACTTGCTCCTTTCTCTCTCTCTCTCTCTCTCTCTCTCTCTCTCTCTCTCTCTCTCTCTCCCTTATTCGAACGCGCGACGACAACACACACACAACAGTCAGACGTCTAGATTTTTTTCTCTTCTCTCTTTGGAGCTGCTCGAGTTGGAAGAGGAGATAAAAGTTACGAGCTTACTTGCTTTGGGGGTGAGTGACTGTAGAGGAGAGCCAAACGAAGCCGGTTGCTTATTCTAGACGGCTGGAAATCATCATCGAAGGCAAGCAAGGGTTGAGCAGCAGACAAATAATCATTTGAATTTTCTCCTCATGCCAGTTTGATTTTGTTTCCACACCAGTCTCACGCTCGATAATAACAGAGCAAAAGTTTGTCTGGAAAGCTCCAACAACAACCATTGACATGACTCAAGTTTCACAAAGACAAAAGCTGACAGTCGCAAAAAAGGGTTGATCATTCAAATGAACCCTTTTGTGTTCAATGTTCTGTGGCCAGACAGCTTGGGAACATTGCCGCCGCCGCGCAAACAACATGTGCCACCCGATATTCATTTTTAACCCTCGGTCGATTTTTAGAGTCCAAAAGTCAGACACACCAGTTTAAAAATGAACAAAAAAGCTCGTCAAATATCCATATATTTATATTTCCCCTCTTTTTATGCATTTCCTCTTCGGTTTAATTGTCTCGACGTCTCAGAAGATATCTGGACGACGAACTATCGGGAATTAAACTTTTTGTCCCAAGGAGTCAGTGACATTTTGTCTTTTCTACTCAGAGAGAACTAAGAACGTATTAAAAATGCATGCAGCAAAGATATTTAAAGTTTAAACGTCCAGACGGCTGCAAAAATGAACAGCATTCGGATTTTAAAAGTCCCAACTGCATTTGCCGGACACAAAGTGTGCAATACATACGAGTATATCTACCTCATAGAAAGATAGAAGCAGAACGAGGAAAGAAAGGCCATATTATTTTCGCGAAGTGCATACACGCTGCAGAGTCCTGTCTGGTGCACCTGACTAAAAGAGCATTGTCGAATCGGCCCTCCTATGCTCCGCCACCCAGACATCGTGCTGCCAAGGCCTTCTGCTTCCCTGCAGATAGATTGCAATACAGCCGCACTCACGCACAGTGCAGCTGAGGCTATGCAAGCAGTAGTCTGCAGCAGACACATACACTGCCGAAATTAGGGAGAAAGGGGAGCGCAGAAAATGCAGTAGAAAGGCAGGGACAATGACCTGAAAAAGACAGAGTGGAGGATGAAGAGTACTTTACTCAAAGACTTTCTTGTCTGTAGGGCCAAAATGTGTGCATGTATGGTTCCTCGTTTCAGGGCCGGCCCTGTAGTACTTATTTTTTGCAATCCTTTGCTGTGTGCTTGTGTACATGTGCAAAACCCAGACGGGGTTTTAAGCAACTCTTAAATGCAGCCGATGTGTCCTCCTCATAATGTAAATGCATGGCAAGCCACATTTATCCACCATATAGCCGCCCTAGTTTATCACAATCCATTTTGTGTAGGCGGAGGAGAAAAGGAAAATAATAATAATAATAACTCTATAGTTTCACTCTGTATAACATTATGATACCGGTTTGGAAAAAAGAGTTGCACGCACTACTCATTCAGTTTCAGACGGCGGCGTTTTAAGACCTCGGCGTAGCAAAAATATCCAGTCTATGCACTTGCATATGCCATTGGAAGAGTTTGCCTCGGGGGAGTTGAGGCGAGTTTGTGTGTGTTTACAAGATGCATGGGAATTATTCGAGGTCTGAATATATTATTTATGAGTGGGCGGGAAAAGTGTCTGATGTAGACCAAGTTTCGGAATAAATGTATAATGTGCAGCTCAATTTGAAACTCGTCATTTTCCAGGAATTGAATCATGAGTTGGACTCTTGTGCAATTTAGGACACAAAGCGCATTTTGCAGAAAGAAAAAAAAATACGAGAGTTGAACACGAAAAACTCGACGCACTTTTTTGCAGTCTGCGACCTTCAGTTGTCGCGAAACTGTTTTTTCGTCGCTCGATGGCTTCGTCGTTATCTTCTCGCTGCAAAAGTGAATATAATTCGCAACTGCGCTCAAGGACAGTCTGCAGAACAAATACACGGTTATCAAACTGGGTCATATACTTGCTTGTAGACGGGAAATATGAGGATACAGCCTTAAAAAGAGTTGCACTTGCCCCGGCAAGGACGATGATATTAGACATCAGCCAACGTGCAACGGACGTTCCCTGTTGTACCTTCATCGGAGCTCATTAATGCAGTTGTTGCTGCGCGCGTGCGTGCGCCGTCGTGCGCCGTGCACGCAGACGGACGTCGCACATACTCGCCGCCGCTGCGCCTTGCATTCATACCTGCTACTGCACTTTTATGTCGCGGCGTCGGAAATAACACAATCCGCCCGATCAACCCTTTTTAACCTATCTCCCATCACTTTGTTTCCAGACTGACATTATAGTCGACTCCTCCTCCTGCAAACCGTGATGTAACCCGTACGTGAGATCTGCAGCGGTCGCGATGGTGGCCCTGGATGAGCTGAGGCGGTGTCTGGTGGCGGTGCTCATACTTCTGGCAGTGTGGCCTCAGTGCTCTCAAGGGGCGCCTGGGAGGCAGACAGACAATCGTTACGCTGGCTCCGACCAGTTTCCACAAGGAGAGAATATTTGTGCCTTCAAGTGAGTGACATTGCAGATATTACGTTCAAATGGCTTGCAGTATATTTAAAAGCAAAAAAGTTTTAATAATAGGATTCCAGCATAGTTTTAATTATAGGATTCCTGATCCTTATTGATTTTCCTTTCAGATCTGGTGTTGTCCGCACCGACCCCGTCCACTCGTCCAACATCTTCTTCAACTCGGCTGACGCCGGCAGCCAACAGTTTGTCCGCGGCTGCAACTTCTGCTTCACCCTGTGGAGCGAGCGATCAGACTCAGCCTCGGGCGCCGTCTCACAGACAGTCATCGACCAGGGCTGCTGGCTCACCTCGGATGGATGCTCCAACGGGCCTGAGTGCGTGATGCGCGCGGTGCCCAACAGCGCGCTGGGGCAGCTGGAGTTGGACCCACATCAGGAAGGTGGCGATGCAAAGTTTTGCTGCTGTCGGGGAGATGAGTGCAACTCGGAGGTGTCCACCCTGGCTGCAGAGGAAGCCGATGCAATGGAGGTCAAAGAGGGAGGAGGCTTGTTATTGTCAGACAATGTGGAAGGTACTTAACTTTTAACCTTACCTACCTTTACTTTACATATAGCGTTTTACATTGTCATTTCAGACTCCTCTCCTTCTCTGGTGACACTCTTGACTGCTGTGATCGCCGGCCTGCTCCTCGTCACCATCGCCCTCTTCCTCGTCATCCTCCGGCTGTACCGCGCCCGCTCAAAGCAGCCTCTGCTCACGCTGCCTATCGACCCGGAGCGTCAAGCGCACGAGCTGCACGTCGACTCAACCTCCACAACGCCGCTGCTGCAGACGACGACGATGGCCATGGACCTGAACACGCTCCAGTTTGGGGACGTGGTGCTGAGTCAGGGTCGCTTCGGCACGGTGTACAAGGGCACTGTGGGCAGCGGGACTGCTGAGGGGAAGCGTGATGTGGCTGTGAAGGTCTATTCCGTTCGGAATGCTCAATGCTTCATCAATGAGCGGAGCATCTATGAGATGAGGCATCTCAACAATGAGGACTGTCTCATGGAGTACTTTGGGGTTAAAGAGAGGATGATGCTTAAAGGAGTTCAATACGTGAGTATTTATGAAGAGCTTCTATAAAGGGACGAGGTATTAACGGATAGTTTAATGTTTCCAGGATTATCTCCTCGTCCTCGCCTATGCCTCGAATGGCTCCCTAGCCAGCTTCCTGAAGGCGCACACCATCACGTGGCCGCAGCTCGTGCGCATGGTCGAGAGCATCGCCCGCGGTGTGTCGCACCTCCACTCGGAGGGATCGCGCGCACGCGGCACCGACTCCAGACCGAGCATCTGCCACCGCGACATCAACACGAGGAACATTCTAGTCAAGGCGGACCTCTCGTGCTGCCTGGCGGACTTTGGGTTCTCCATCAAGATCCCGGGTCCGGCCACATCATCATCGCCACTCGGCACGACGGCGGATGTCATTATGCCGCAGCTGGACGCGCAGGTCGGCACGGTGCGGTACATGGCGCCGGAGCTGCTGGAGGGAGCGCTCAACCTGCGGGACTGTGAGAGCGCGCTAAAGCAGGTCGATGTGTACGCAATGGGGCTGGCATTCTGGGAGACTGCCCGTCGGACAAAGGACCTGTATCAGGGCACAGAAGTGCCTCCATTCGCGCAGGCCTTTGCTGCTGAACTTCCCGTCTCTTCCAAGCCCACGCCTGAGCAGATGCGCACATTAGTGTCTCGCAACAAGGCCCGACCTCTGTTCCCGTCCGTGTGGAAGGACTCGAATCCGGCTGTGCAGCTCCTGAAGGAGACCATCGAGTACTGCTGGGACCAGGACGGCGAGGCGAGACTCACGGCGCTCTGCGTTGTCGAGCGAACGCGGGAGTTGAAGACCCTGTGGGAGCGGTACAAGAGCCAGGGCGCTGGCAGTGTGGCACCCCTGACCCGGTCATCTGATGACGGGACTGGTCTTAGACCTCAACAGGACAATAACCACACGAGTCGGCCGCGAGGTGCGCAGGATGGACGGCGAACGGCTTCGGAGGGTCGCAACGGGATCACGGTGTTTCACAACAATGGTGAGAAAGTAATGACTCAAGAGCGCCAAATGGTGAAACGAAGTTTAACGTTATCTCCATTTCAGACATCTCCTTCCCAAGTGGACGATCCAACAACGTTGAACCCCCGTCTTCCATCTCGTCCCCAAACCTCACCTCCTCCTCCTGCAGCCCACTGAAGAATGCCAACGTTCTGAGCAACCAGCGACCGGTGCCTCGCCTTCAACCCCACCAGGGCATCAACCCCTGTCAGGAGAGGAATCTCATCTCAGACGAGTCAGCGCGAACGGCCATCGTGTCGCTCTCATGCAAGGACGAGGCAGCGAGGAAGCTCATGGCGGAGGCGCGGGAGCGCAGGGAGGAGGAGGAGCTGGCCGCGCAGGCGACCGCAGCGCACAACTTTGCCGCGGCTGCGTCTGCTGCGCCGCCCATCCCGTACCTTCAGAATGATCTTCGAGCACCGGGTGGCTCAGCCGTGGGCCACAATTGGGATGCGGCGGCGCGCGCGCGCCATCAGAAGAACAAGCGCATCGCGAAGGAGAATAAGCGGCAGTGCGGGAATCGGCGGGCTCAGCAGCCAGAGGCCGAAGCTCCGCCGCTTGCTGATGTTCGCCGCGCGGCTGAGAGCGAACGTGAGAAGCGAGAGAAGAGCAATCTGAGGCCGTCCATGTAGAAATATTCATTCATTAGTAAAAGCATTGTTTCGTTTTATAATCAAAGGAGGGTTTCTCTAACTAAGAGTTTGTCATATGTCGATCGACTACTAGTAACTTTATTATTATATTAATAATGTAAGAAAATCTTCGTTCTTTCCCCAAGTGACTAAAATTACTTTGTTCAATACTATTTGCTAAATTATCCAATCTCCAAGAGAAGTAGGCGAAAAATCAAAGAAGATTTCGTCACAGACATTAAATGAAGCATCCTTTTAATACTATAATTAAATTGTGTGGTCTGACCACTGAAAGGTTTTTTCATCTAACCCTTGAAAAGGACGAAAAAATAGGAAAATTAGCTAGGGTGGAAATAACATAATTAGTGATGATGATTGAATAATAAATAACCCCATGGAACAATCGAGCATGCTCCTTTATTACGCATAATATTTCACAGTGGTATAGCTGAACTGTTTACTTCCGTATGACGAGATACACAGTTTCTCCATTAGTGATCCCATGACTCGCCAGCGTCTGCCCATCATGCAGCTGCTTCCCT
This sequence comes from Tisbe holothuriae, assembly GCA_900659605.1. Lineage (NCBI taxonomy): Eukaryota > Metazoa > Arthropoda > Copepoda > Harpacticoida > Tisbidae > Tisbe > Tisbe holothuriae. The sequence continues at coordinate 18,458 of LR139337.1, read as the reverse complement.
CCAAAGAGGATCCTTAGCGGGCCCGTGGACATCTTCAGCTTCGATGCAATGGCCGACTTGATGTCCTCCACCTGAGCGTACGAGTCGTCCACTGAGATGCGGAACTCCCCGTTCCGAATGTCTTTCACAGTTAAGAGCATGTTCACGTTGGATTGAAGACAGAAACTAACTTGTAAATAATCAATACGCGACAAAATCCTATAAATGATCAATAATTATATTTTATTAATATTTGGTCAATCCTGTACGTTACTACCTCCTTACTATCTACTGTAACTTTTCCCCAATGAGGGCTATTATACGAGTATTAAGCATATTTCCTAATGACAAGAAACACCTTGACTCCATTCGTGATATTATGTTCTGCTAGCGTTTGCCCATCGTGGAGCTGCTTCCCTCGATAGATGATCCTCTGATTTTCATTGGAAATGTTCAGTTTCTTCCCAATGGCCGACTTGATGTCCTCCACCTGCGCGTAAGAGTCGTCCACTGAGATGCGGAACTCCGCATTCTTTCCATAGTCTTTCACATTTAGGATCATGGTGGACAACGACAAAGACTACACGGACACTAAATTAACAAATAATAATGCAGTCAAGCCTGGACAATAGTAACACACACATATTAATAATGACAATAATCAATAAGCGACACATTCTCTAATGATCAATATATTTTAATATTATATTTAACCGCGGTCACTAACTCCAGCTGGGCATGCTTATTCAATGCCTCTTGGTATTGGAGTGCAAAGCCTCAGAACGACATGAATTATATCATCATCCTTCAACTCCAGTTGCTCCAAAGTGACCGAGTCATCCAGCAAGCACTTTTTAAAGAAGAGTCTAAACATCGATGTTGGAATATCCATGGCCTCAGAGACAGCTGTCCGAATGTGCAAAACTGTGTCTGATCTTGCCAGCTCCATTGGGTATTCCTTTTTGGTTAAGGTCCTCACGATAAACTGAATGTGACTACCCTTCCTAGCAAGAGGAAAATAGAATGGACTTTCGAATTTTCACAAATGAAATATACGAAACTAATAATTCAAAGAAAAGAAGCAGGAATGAGTTGAGCATGAAAAAGAAATACAATCACAGAAATCTTTCATGGCATTTACATAATATATTTATTTTCATAAATATAATATAATATCCTTACTGGCCTCCCCTAAGCCTCAGTACCAGGTGGAGGGTGGACTCCTTTTGAATATTATAGTCTGACAGGGTACGGCCATCCTCAAGCTGCTTACCAGCAAAGATGAGCCTCTGCTGGTCTGGGGGAATCCCCTCCTTGTCCTGTATCTTGGCCTTAACATTTTCAATGGTGTCCGAAGGTTCAACCTCAAGGGTGATGGTCTTGCCTGTGAGAGTTTTCACAAAGATCTGCATTCCTCCTCTCAGCCTCAGCACCAGGTGAAGGGTGGACTCCTTTTGGATGTTGTAGTCTGACAGGGTACGGCCATCCTCAAGCTGCTTACCAGCAAAGATGAGCCTCTGCTGGTCTGGTGGAATCCCCTCCTTGTCCTGTATCTTGGCCTTAACATTTTCAATGGTG
>LR139337.1:0-16896 GCA_900659605.1 Tisbe holothuriae | reverse complement strand
CTTACCAGCAAAGATGAGCCTCTGCTGGTCTGGTGGAATCCCCTCCTTGTCCTGTATCTTGGCCTTAACATTTTCAATGGTGTCAGAAGGCTCAACCTCAAGGGTGATGGTCTTGCCTGTGAGAGTCTTCACAAATATCTGCATAATGCTTGGTTTCTCTCTCTTGTTGTTACGTCTTGGACAGTAGTTGTAAAGTGAATACTGATTTCTGTTTCCCAGTTCTTTTATCCTCTGAATTTCGTCATGTTATGTATGAAAACTTTGATATGTGACGAATCTTGTGTTTTCAGGCTCCTTCTCGAACATTCGAGTGCAAGAGAAAACAGCTGAAATGACTGTGCAAAACATGTACCTACGTTTGGTCAGTCGCGACAAAATGCATCCCGACACGTCAAAGTGACGGCGCGGCGGGGAACTTATACTCGTTATTGCGCATGTATTTGCATGTGATCCTGGTTTTAATCGTGTTTTGTACATTCTTTGCCGTTATTAATAAGTATACAATGAATATAGTATTAGTATTTAAGTATTGATATCAATGATTTGCCGTCAAAAATAAAAGTTAGGTGGACGGATTGGGACGGTGCCAAGCGTCTGGACTTTGGACGGTGCGAAAGTAGAAACATTTATGTTGTATTGGGAGTTTCAAACATATATCCACTGTGCCATCACAGTGGCTTAAGCAAGTTTTTCAAAATGTGGGGTATGCATGGTTATGTACTATGTAAACCTAATTCATTGAGTATTCTAAATTAGCTTGCCACTGAAAGAAATTGTATCACCCAAGGTCAACATCATCTTACCCAAGGTTATGTATCTTCTGCCTGGGTATCACCAAATTAGGGCCTAGAATTGTTCTACAGTCTATATAGGCAAAACTGTGCATTGCTTTGCCGTCTTTATACCCTTCATTCAGTTTATAACTTTATTGTCATGAATCGATGTTCCAATTTTTCCTGCTGCGAAAAGCACCAAACGACTGCTACGGTATATGTTCTACGTCAATGACAACCTCTAGTAATAAATAGTATTGTCGACCGAACTCCTGTACAAGCTCCAACATTCAAATTGTGAATATTGAATAATAATAATAACTCCATCTCAGAGAAGAAGAAGAAGAAAAAGCTATTAGTTCTGCAAACACAGAGTCATCATATTAATGAACTTTCGATTTGATCCTCCTCCTCCTCATCACCTGTTTGCCCCGTTCACTCTAAAACGACGCACAACCGGGGCAACATCATGAAGGCCACGTGCGCCCTAATCCTGCTCTTCTCCCTCCTCCACGCGGGGCTCGCAGTCAAGATCAACAGACACTCTCCGGTGAGCTCGTGCTCCGCAGCGAACACGCCCTGGCAACGTGGGTCTGGAGCCCCGATCAGGTCCTGGATCGGGTCCATAACGCCGCTGGTGTTGGACTCGGACAAGTGGTTGCAGAGGGAGGGGCTGAGGGCGAACTTTACGAGCAAGGGTGGCATGGCGTATTCAATTGCAAATGAGGTTATCCATTGGGTTAGGTACGAGGTATTGTACTTTAGGGGTAAGTGGCGTTATTACTTATTTGGTTGTCCTTTTAGGTATGGGGATGACGATGTCGCCGGATGGCTGTATACCGAGGAGGGAATTCCGTCGGAGAGTGAAGAGGTGGCTTTCATTTACCCAGATTTTAGGACGGTTTTGTACGGGGAATTCGAGAATAATGAGATGGTTTATGGACGAGAGCGGTTCATCAAAGGATTTAGGTATATTATTATGCACAGGGTATTTTTGGTCACCTATTAATCTTGTTATTTCAGATGCAAGGATGGGATTCTCCAGCTACAATTCTCCCACTATCGCCCTGTGTCCCCTGTCTACGAGTTTGAGGAGCGGACGGACAGGGTTTTGACGCACAGCCCGACCCTGATGGACCCGCACGACCGCCGCTACCTATACGTGGACGAGTCAAAGGTTATGGGCGTCCGCGGCGACGGTCTCTACGCGCGTAGGCCCATCCTCGCCGGCCAGCTCATCGCCACGTACTCAGGCCTGCTGGTGCCCGACGAGGACGCGCTCATGCCCAAGAACCTGACCGACGCCGAGCGCGAGGACGTTCACAAGAACCTAATCAGCTTCGACGACGACAACGCGCTCGACATCCCACCGCGCATGTCTCACGTGAAGGACTACCGCGCCTCGCTCGGGCACAAAGCCAACCACTCGTTCTACCGGCCGAGCGCTGAGTTCTGCTACTTCTTGAGCCCGCGCTTTGGCCGCATCCGGTGCCTGAAGGCGACTCGGTTCATCCCTCGGGGGGAGGAGATCACGGTCGACTACGACTATGACCTAAAGCAAGAGACTGTGCCGCGGTGGTACAAGGTGCTCTACAGGTTCGACCGGATGCGCCGGAAGATGCGGCCGCAGGACATGTCCAGGCTCATTGTAGAGAATATGCCACTGTGAATAATGGAATAAAATAATATCCCAATATAACAAAAATTGCGTCCAAACTGATCAACACCGTGAAAATCAGCAATATGTAGTAGAGACGTAGAAAATAATGTCGCATAAATTATACATGCATTGGAGCTTGGAAAAATATGCTAGTATATTTTTTCCAAGCTTCGGACAAATTTATTTAGTTGAGAGCCAATGAGAGGTTTCGTAGCTGACTTCTTCTCGGTTCCGTTCCAAACTCCGACATGGAGAAGGTCCCGCCCAGCGCACCGAAATCGCTGCCAAGATGGATGCCGACCTGGACGCGCACATGACGTCCCTGGAGTAGAAGAGTGGCAAGCACATGGACGGCTGGAATGAAGAGAACTGGGAGGCAGAGATGCAGGAGCACCATAGAACTGGATTTTTTCAAGTACTCCTTTTGGGTTATAGAGAAGTACACTGTACTTATTATTTTTTCTTTGAGGAGCTTCCATTCTTTGCCTAGGAGGTCAACAAGGGAGAGGAGCTAAGCCCGCTCATGCATGCAGGGTATCCAGGATCTCATTTACTCACCAGCCAACTACAAAGAGGACGGAAACTTCAACTTCCAATGCAAGAAGTATCGCTACGCAGTGCCCTAGTCCTCAGATGGAACTGGAGGAATGCGTCGGCATTAGATAAGCGAAAGTCTGCAGAGGAGCGGAAGCTACTGGTTGCCATTTCTACACTGGGTATCACTATCCAGCAAGAGCCTGGTGCACTTTAGCCCCGATAACGCCTTGCAGTTGATCTGGCCGGCGCTGTCCTGAGTTTGGATGACACTGATTTATTGATTCATTCCATGAGGATGAACGGTTCTCTGACCACCTATAGGCCATGTTTTGCCCGGGCGTGGAGCGGCCCCATGGGACATAGAGGGCACCCGCCGCCATGTACTACTATTGTAAGACACCCCTTGCAGTTGCATATAAACGTGTATTAAAATTAAAAATATATATAAGGCAATCTTGGCGCGCAAGAAAATAACTCCTAGTCATAACCCTAGATGTCACTGTCCATATTACGGAGGTTAGGTGTCGGAAATTTGACATTTACATAAAATAAGATACGTAGATTTAGCTATTTTAACCGGGGTCTTTAAAACAAAACTTTTTGATTGGAGGCTTGATTATGTGAATTTTTAAGCTCTGAACCTGTGTATTGTCATGAAGCAATTATTCTCTTTGGAGAGTAGAGCAGCGTGTAGCCATCTAGCGGCTAAAATTTCAAACGTTGGCGCGGCGCCGCCAAGATTACTTTATTGGAAACACACACACACACAAGGATGCAAAGAATGAGGGGAAAGCTTGTCAAGTTCATTTCAAGTTTGACGCCGAAACAGGTTCTATTTATCCGCGGTATCTAGTCAAGGGTGGCAATCCCGGGCCGGGTCATAGTGCTTGTGGATGGCTGTGATTTCCAGAAGGATTTCCTCAAGTAGTACAAATAAAAGAGGTCCCATATTCTTTGACCAAAGTCATTTAAACAAAGTTCCCTTTTCCTTAGACCAAATATATTTATCATATGACCAAATTCAATTTTACTGTAACCAAATTTTATTATACTTTTTTGTCAGAACCAGTCTATGGCCGTGGTCAAAACATTACCTATTTCCACAGCAATTAAAGGTAAAAAAGATACAAGTAGCAAAAATCCAAAAAAGTTGAGATTAATTAAACAGTTAAGAGCTTTTCTAATTTAGGATGGGCAGATATGTATGACGACACGTGGCCCGACAGGCAGAACCTGTTTGCCATTGTGCAGGGCTAGACATGGAGAAGAGGAAACAGTGTGTGGCCGAGCTCATGGAGCGGGACGTGCCTGGCTTTGCTGTTGGCGGGGGCTGAGGGGCACGGAGGCCAATGATGATTTCTGGTGCATGGTTCACATGTCCTCAGATGCCCTGCCAAGAGATCAACTCCACTACCAAATGGACGTGGGCTTCGCGGTTGTTCTCGTCGCCTGCTCCACTCTGTGAGTGGACATGTATGATTTTGTCCTCCCCACCCGCACTGCTCGCTTTGGCAGCGCATTAATTGCGCACAAGCCCGGCAACATCAATCTGAAGAGCAAGCCATTCCACTCCGACTGTGGCTTGCTGGAGGAAGGCTGCAACTGTTTCATGTGCGCGTACTTGCACTCCTTGGTGAAGGGGTCAAGCGCGTGCCACATGATCATTGTTCACACCGTGGCCTTACAGCTGCAGCTAATGTACAATGTGCGGGAGGCAATGAAGAAAGACCAATTTCCGGAGTTGGTGTGCAGGTTCATGCTGGATAACTTCCCGGGTCGCGATCGGCAGTACTCTGAGTGGACGGGGAACACGGCTAAAGTCAAACTCAAGTGATTAAGAAGTACTTTCAAAGTTGTTGAAAGCAAGTCATTCGAAAAAGTTTTCATGTTTGAACAATGATAAATTAATTATAGCCAGTCGTGCCCTGTGTAATATCACAACTTGATTTTTAATCGATCTGAACGTCGATCTACGTATTATGACATTTTCGCAACAATAAATGAGCTTTTTTCAGTATCGATTTATTTTTCTGTATCTTTCCTTACTATTGCAGTTCAATGTTGAGCAATCCAATGCACAACGCCCACTGATAACTCAAGTAATGAGGTAGTTTCTCCACATACTGCACTGAATGAATACACGCGCGTTTTAGTGATGCCCTTCACCGACTCAAGACCACGCGAAAAACTTGTCCGCCGCGTACTCCTTCCACTTTGTACAGCGCACCGCGTCCTCGCTGAACGCCCACTGGGTGCAGGACACAGTCAGATTGCCCTTACTCGGCACCAGCCGCCCTTGGCCGGGGTCGCCTGGTGGCGGGTCCCTACCCAGTGCAGGGTCTGTCGTCATGTCACTAAGAATACTCAGTCTCTGCAGCAGAGTATCCGCATTAAATTGCTGCTCGGCGCCCTCGGCAACCACAAACTCAAGGTCTTTGGTGACCCGCCGAGCTGAGCTGACGGTGGTCACACTTGCTGGCGGTAGTTGCCTGTAGCTATGTGAAGCGGATTGAGATACCATGGACTCATCTCGGACAACCTGGTGTGGTCTGAAACAAGGCTTCATCAGTATGAGCCCTTTTTAGATATAGTAGATTGTTTTACCCTTGGTAAGAGACTGCTTCGAGATACTTTTTGTTCCTCTCGTTGACCTCGTCCATGAGCCTCTGTTGCGCCGTCTTCTTCGGCCCGCCCGCTCCGTTGACGGCCTCATTGGCGTCGCAGCCGCACGTCGCCTGAATCGGCATGTCGGGGTAGTAGACGCTGCCCTCACTGCATGCAACATCAGCGTATCAAATCGGTGTTATGTAGTTGTCATGAAATATACCTGCGGATGGTTATGAGCATCATGTAAGTCCCAAAGTAGATGAACGGCACGAAGACGATGACCCAGTACTTGTAGAACAGGCCCATCATGGTAAAGCCAAATACGTCGCAATTAACATAGAACACGAAGAAGCCTCATTTCGTTTCGCTTTAGAATCGACTGATACCGATCTCACAAAAGTCGGTCACATTTCAGAACCTTTTCATTATTAAAAATATTATGGACAGCCGTTCACCATTAAGCTTTGCTTACTACAGAGGCGGCTTTGCGTGCGATTAGCATTGAATTGTATGACCACTTGTTGGGCTTGTGCACTACATTTTTATATATCAGGGGAGCAAGCGAACTCAATTGAGTAAAAGGGTCAAATATGCACTGCTTTCTCCCAGGGGAGGCGTGCGTATGTCATTAACGTGACATTGCCGCAAGTAAACGAATAAAAATAAGGAGTTTCCCTTGCTACAGTCCCAATTTATCTACGATTGCGAGTCTGCGATGCTACTAACGACCCAGCAGCCATTCGAAGCATACATTGCGATTGTACATCTTTTTTTGTTTTATGCTCCCCACCTCTGGCCAATATTTCCTCATTTGCGTATGTTCTTGAGTGTCTTTTATGTAGAGCACCCTATTGCCTCTTATGGCCATTTCGACACATTTCAGAAAGCCGTTTGTTCTCATAGAGTGCAGAAGAAGGAATCGCGCCGAAACTAAGTGGCATAAAGCACTAATTAGCCGCTTCTGCTACTTTATACCCGGCTTGATTTATCCATCCACTGGTAATAAAGCACCACCCATAATTATACGTTCTGCGCTCCTACCTACTGGAAGTAATAATAAGCAAAGTGTTGGCTTGCCTCTATCTCAAAAAGAAGAAACAACAGAGCTAGATATTGTTAGTTATTGCCTCATGCAGCAGCAGGTTTGCTTGCCTCCTTCCAGCTGCCAAGGAAACTGCCATTTAGAGCCAGTGGCGATATGGACGTGATATATATATTTGTCGAGGATGTATTGCAGAGTTTACATCTCTTATCTTATCGAGAGCTGGTTCAAGAAACGACGGCACTTTTGACCGTCACAACATCTGTAAACATTACATCTCTTTTCATTTCCTCTGGTCCTATTATGCCATAGTCAAAGTGACTCCATTTTCCACCACGTTTCCTTCTTCCATCTTATCCTCAAAAGCTGCAGCAGCCTTTTATACATGGACTCGTTACAGCAGCAGCAGCGGCAGCAGCTATAGTGTGTGTCCATATAGCTGGCTTTTTAACTCCAGTTATAGCTCTCTTGAAGGTGACTGTAGCAATAACGGGTGATGAACCGTTCTCCAAAGAGTCATTGAGAAGCGAAAGGAGAAGAGAAAGAGAGGAGGAGGCTTTCGGAGGCGGGAAGAGGGGAAGAATGGTGGCATGAGCTCCTCCGAAGGGAAGAGAGAGAGAAGCGGGAGACGGCTCTTCGTACGTCATCTTTACGGTGAGAAAAAGACATTGCCAATGGCGCCTCTCTCTCTCTCCCGCCTCGGAAAAAAGCATGACAAACTTGCGCAAAAATATGAGTGTCTTCTCCTCTAGTACCCTAGTGTTTTAGTTGTACTATATGCACCTTGAAGAAGAAAAGTCCTTTCTTTCTTCTTGCTATAATGGGCTCCCGTTTGAAGATCTCTCCCGGAGATCTCAGGCGGGGAAGAAACTTAAACGACTACATTTCGTAGCAGGCAACGTGTCTCCTTTTTCCTTTTTTATTGCGGCCAGGAGGTTCAAAGAAGAAGAAGAAGATCCCATATACGAAGAAGAGGAAGAACACTGCTAGTAGCTCTCATATACCTTTTGCCGCCAATAACTCACAATACTTTTTCGCAATAAGCTATCTCTTTGGCTCCCCTTTGCTTCTCTCGATCCCCTGGTAGGGCCGTCCATCATTATTATGTACTCGCGCGTCTCATGTCTCCGTTTGGTGCCATAGACGCTCCTAGCGCACGCACGCACGCACAGCCTCAGTCATTGACATCAATGTGTCAGTTTTATGACCTAAAGGGGAGGAGGAAGAGGAGAAAGCAAGGATGAGAGAGAAGAATGGAAGTTTAAAATGAAACGGCGCGACAATGCGATCCCTCAGCTGCTGCTGGGTATAGTAAAAAGAGAGACGGGGAAATGGGATTTGCTCGTTTTAGACATTTAAAAGAGCTTCTTCTTCTTCTTCTTCTTCCTGAGGAGGATCGAGATCGAGCGCCGCGCAGTCTGTACTGATTTATATTTCTAATCTCCCACTATAGGAGGCAATTGCCATAATGAGAGTCAAATGGGTCATAAAGCTGATGAAGTCATTCCATGATTTTATTGGCAAAAGAAAACTTTTCTCCTCGGAGAAAATAAAGCAAGCGGATGTCGGCTTGAGTGGCTTCTTATTTTTGTAGGGCAGAGGATTCATTCCCCTGGCTCTACATTGCCCGGCAGCACCCACGTACTCAATAAGACCAGCAGCAGCAGCAGCAGCAAATGGGCAACGACGATATACCGGTTTGCGATCCTACTCCTTCTTCGCATTTCTCTTTGCAGCCAGTCCCATAAAATTAAAACCTATTCTCAAGTTGTTGTATAGCGAAAAAAGGGGGAGGAGGAGAGAGGAGCATTCTAGTTTAGATGGAAGTTTTCTCCGAGTGTTTGCATAGAAATCAGTCTTTCTCCTCTTCTTTCTTCTTCTTTGCTACGGCCAGAAGAAGAAGAAAAAGCGAGCTGGCAATGGCTTCAAATGGCAATAAAAAGTTGCTGGATATGGCCAGAAAAAGAGGAGAATAGGAGACGACGAAGAAGGCAGGCGACATACTACAGTACTGTGTACACAGCTCGTTTAGGAGAAAGACTCATTCCCATTCTAATACTATTTTTGAAGCTTTATTTAAATTAGCCTTTCTCCGACGATCTCAATTCATTCCGACTTCTTCTTCTCTCCGTGACAGAATCCAAAAACTATCAGGGAAATTCCGACACTTTGTTTTCGATCCACGACAAGGTTGAAAGGTTGTCAATAGCGCGATTTGACGGCAGCAATTGAAAGAAAATGCAAAAAAGAGGTGGACAAAGATTGAAGGCAGCAGGAAGAAAAGCGGTCTTGAGTGACTGCTGCAGTTCACACTTCTTCTCTCTTTGTCGGCCATATTGCACATGAAACGACCTGCAGAGTTTTCTATTACTTTTTCCTTCTTTCTTGGTATGACGGGTTCTTTATTATTACTCCTCTCTTTCGTTGCGGCGTTGTCGTCGTCGTCGTCTTCTAAATGGGGGATGAACCGGCTGAAGATATAGTAGCAGTAGCAGTGTACTCTCGTTGCTACATACATTTCTAACTGCTTCTTCTCCTGCGGCGTCGTGGTGGCAACGCCAGCTTTTTTAAGATGGACATTTGGCCCACAAATCTTTCTAAATCGCTGCGGGGAGAAGAGAGAAAATGGAGACACAGAGACAGACAGCCTCGTTTTGGGACTGCTGCTACCTTGTTTGAGGACATCTCTCTACTACACATACGACGAGGACAACTGCTTGAGGTAATGTCTTTGTTCAACAACCGAGAACGGACTAACAACCGAGAAGGAGGAGAAGACGACACATCATCTACATGCGAGTAGAAGAGATTATTTTAAACTTGAACCTGATCCTTATTTATTTATTCAGCTTCTTTGGCCTTCGCCTCCTCCGCCTCCTCTCTAGTCTCCTTTGCTGCCATATTTCACATCCCGTCACGTTCACAAAGAGAAATCATCGAAACGAGACCTAGGTTGCTGCAAGAGAGAGAGAGAGAGATGGGGGTTCAGCAGCAGCCATCTTGCCGAGTTATAGAGTTAGTCCGTTAAAAATGATTCATTTCTCCTGGAGAAAGAATGAGCCTTCTTCTTCTTCTTCTCTTTCTGCTGGCGGCAATGGCAGCGCGATCTCCAAGCCTTCTTCTTCTTTCTTCTTCTTCTTTTGAGGAAAGAGAAGAAGCCAACGCAGCAAGCTCCGCTTGGAAAGAAGAAGAAGAAGAAAATGTATGGCCCGTTTTCTTCTTCTTCATATAATACTGGTAGCTACCACCATCTCGTTCTTCTTCTTCCTTCCCATTCCACTTCTAATCAAGCTGTCACAATCCCATACTAAAAGTGACGAACGGCCGAGGGAGAAAAAGACTTTAACCGCCATATTAATGGCTGCTGCAAAATCATAACTTTTCTTCTTCTTCTTCTTCTTCTTCTTCCCTCTCTATGGCCATTTGGAGATGAACGACGACGGAGGAGTGGAAGGAGGCCATTTCCAAAGGGAAAGAGAAAGAAAGCTAATCTTCATAGCAGCAACGTGGCTGAAGAAGGAAATAAAAGAAGATAGAGCAACGTTGGGTCTTCTTCTTCTTCATTGTACCACTCCTTCTTCTCCTCCTCCTCTTTCATACACCATTTTTCCCTGAGTTGAGCCCGTTTCCTTGATTTTTATCCTACAGAATTCAAAGCTATTCCGCGACGATTTATGTCCGCGCCCAAAGAGAAAGGCTTTTATTTCAACGCAAAGAAGAACCAGCTTTTGAAGGTGATTATAAAACTCAGTCTTTATGTGCTGTCGACTGAGCTTTTCTTCTCGCGCGGTGACTCATCAGATTTTATGGCTTTTACACCCGGCTTCAAAGTACGAAAAATGGTAAAGTAAATTTCAGATATGTTTAGTATCGGGAAGGGAGATCTTTGGTCAGTCACATAACTTCCATTCCACAATGCGCAGATCCCCGATATAACTTTCAGTGGTGGACAAATTGGTGGCGGCGGTGCTGAGTTCAATTTGCAAGTATTGACAGCAGAGCAAACCGCCATGTTTAAGAGATCTAATTTTCTCTTATTTCCCATTTGCGCGGCTTATGGCCGCCAGGAGACCGCTGAGGGAAGAAGGAGATTTCTGCTCCTTCCTTCCAAGGGATGCAATCACCAATAAATTTCATGCCATTTTCTTCTTTTGTTAAACATTTTGGCTACTGTTGGCTGTCCGGCCGTAGAGGGAGCCATGAATTCTAGTTATGCTAAATATCCGAGAATTTCTCTTTGCTGCATAAACAGGTCGTATCTTTTTCTATTTGGCAATTGGCACGAGGGACTGAAATGGGGGAAGAAATGTCTCGAAGAAGGACTTTAAAGGCTTCAATCACTCTCTAAAACTAACACATACGAAACAAGCATTATAGTTACATAATATCCCGAACAAATTAAAGTAAATGTATTTCACAAATGGCTACTTTGACTCCCTTGGGACTAACCCTTCTGAAAAGAAATTACGGCCGTGACACTTTTATTTTTGTGAGCAACAGACAACAATTGAATGGATTTTATGCAAAGAAAGAGATGATAACAGAAAGAGAACAGAGAGAAGAAACAAAGGGGAAAAATTAAAACTTGGGAGATTTGTAGGAGGAGAATTTGCAAAAGGGAACGTTGCAAAAATGCCGAAAACAGGGGAATTGTGCGTGAACACCCTCTACAGACGGGGGCGAGAGGCTCTAGTACAGTGGCCAAGTGCTCTACACTAAATAAGTAACTATTTAGGACAAATCTATATTTCTCACTTCTTAGTTCTTACGTTGTACGTGTTGTGCTGAAGTCAACACGAGGCTGAAATTATTTCTAATGACTATACCAGCAAAACAAAAGGCAGTTGTAAGAAGCACGAACATTACGAGCATTACCCAGCAGCATAAAAATCCAAATAAGGAACATTTTTCAAAATAAAAAATGTTCTTATTGTTATTATTATTATTCGAACGAGTGGAGGAGGGGGAAGAAAAAGAAATGATATTTGCACGAGCGAGTAATTTGGTCGTTAGAAGCGAATGAGACTTGGATGCGAAATGAGCCGCCACCGACAAGTTTTTCTTCTCGCTTTCGCTTCAGGAGAAAAGAAGGCATTTTTATGGACATGAGAACGAACACGTACACTGTTCGATACACAAAGGCGGCTTTAATGGGGTTTGTTTCCAGTGAAGTGTAAATGGAGATCCGTATCCGTCAAGGAAGTGAGCGAAAATGGTCAATAATTGTCTCGATTACACAATGACAAGAGTAAGAATAAGAAGAGTGTCAAAATTAACGGTCAGGTTACGATTCCGTTGTTATATTTGTTATTTATTCTCGGTAATGGTAATTCGTGTATACATTTCAAGCATGCGACACCCACGAGTAATGGAGTAAAAGATTGTAAAGGGATCAATCAAAGGAGGGATATTACGAAGATATATCAACGGGAAGTTCATAATTATGGAACTGGAAGGAGGAGGAGGAGGATTAATTTTGTCTTCTTCATCTCCCAGACAACTGCTTGGCGAGCTCACTGTACTTGAGAAACTTGGATTCGGAGCTGGATTCGTTCATCGGTGAGCCCTGCTGTCGCCGTCCCTCTCCCACAACGGCAATCTCGTCATCTTCCATAGCCTCCGACGCCACCCCGCTCAGAGGTCTCCCAGGAGACGCGCCTTCTCCTCCGAGCGCCTCCGAGCTTGAGCACATGTCCTTGAGCGCGTCCAGCGGGTCTGAAGCGGCGTTCTTAAGGAAGAACTGCAATGATGAGTTTCCCGCATTCGGAGTGTTCTCAGCATCGATTCCCAGTCTCTGCAGCAGCCCTGCGGTGGCAACCGGGCGTCTGGCTGAGTCGACTGGAGAAGAAGACGCCTTGCCCAAGAAGCTCGACTCGACCATCTTCTCCAGGGATCCGAGAATGGAGCTGCTGTTGCTGTTGCCGGAGCCTCTAATGAACGGGGACTCCGCACTCCTCTCGGACCCCTCCTTCACCTCATCCTCATCCCGGCTCAACCGTTGGCGTTTGGATTCAGGCTCCTCCATGACAAAGCTGCCTCCATGCTGAAGCTGCTTTCGCTCCAGCTCAAGGAGTTTTCTTACTGGAAGAGACTTTTTTCTCTTCTCCTTCGTTTGAACAGCGGTCTTCTTCTTGGAGAATGCCGTTGAAAAGGCTTCCTTGATGGGAAGATCTTCTCTCACCTGGAGAGGACTTTGCGGTGACCGGGATCCCTCCTTCGGACGCCGAGGGGAGGCCAGGTCATGCTTGGCAGACATGTGAGCGCTCAGTTCCTTCTGGCTGGGGAAGGAACGACTGCAGATCTGGAAAGGGTTATGATATCAATGCCATCCTTGCCAACTTTCTTACAACATACCTTGCAGCTGACAGAGTCTTGCACCACATTGTCAGAGACTTCCTCTGCTTGAGCATCTCCTCCAGTTCTCCAGGATGAGATCTGCTCTTGTGAGATGACCTTTGTGTAATGCCTGGTCTCTGTCATGTGCACCGTCAGCTCTGCCAGACTCTTGAAACTCTCCCCGCACCACATGCACTTGAGGATCTGTCTTGTCTGCTCCTGACCCTTGCCCAGCCAGACATCTTGGCCACGGACCAGTTTCCGAGAGGCGGAGGAATCCTTTTGACCACCTGGTGGTGAAGAGGGGACTTGCTGCTGTTGTTGTTGCTGCTGAAGGATCAAATGATCCTTGGCCTTGTGAGACTTCCTCTCTGCCTTTGCAGACGCAGCTTTTCCATGAGTTGGCTGCTGGTGGTGGTTGTGATTGGCCTCTTTGAGATGTTGTGTCAGCTCAGCCAGACTGGATAGCTTCTCCTGACACCAGACGCATGAGAATATCTCTGATGAGGGCGGGACGTCCTTCAGACGAGAGTTGTAGGATGACGGTGAGGATGAAGAGGAGGACAGGGAGGAGGGCGTGGTAGAAACAGACGCGGACGAGGCTGCAGCGGTTGTAGTCCAAGGAATGCTACTTGGTTCGAACCCAGGTCTAGAGATGGGAGAGAGTTGTTGTTTCGGATTGAGCGCTTGTTGCTGGGCGAGCTCGGACATTCGGTGGAGGGTGGAGAGGGCGTAGTTGTTGTGCATGAGAGGGTGCATCGGTGGGAGGAGTGGAGAGGCGGCTGGAAGAGACGAGTAGAATACCAGCATTTGATAAGAGGGGAATTAAACATTTCATTCTTACTAGGAAATCGTTGTGCGCCCGGAAACAGTTTATGCTGCTGTGCCATCATTGACAGTTGGATTGGAGAGAACAATCTTGGCGGAGCATCCAGTCCCGGCTTCCTCAATGGTGGCGATAGATCCAGCGGCGATACCGCGCCTTCAACGGCCATCTTGCGACGCAGCTGCTGCTGCTCTTCTCCGCTTAGCTTGAGTTGAGTCTGCGCCTGGGCAGCCTGCATTTGAGCCTGCACGGCGAGTCTCTGTGCTGCATGTAGCTGCATCAGCCTGGCCATGTCTTCCCTGGCCTTCAGTCCAGAGTCTGGAGGCACACCCTCCGGTTTAGCCCCGGACTGGAAGAAATTTTGCTCCAGTAGCCATGATTTGAGCAAGTCAGCTTGGAGTTGCAAACCAGAGTCGAATTGAGCGTTGTTACTCTTGAACGACGGAGAAGGACTCGGGTCGCGTTCAGATTTGACCTCGTCTAGAAAAAAAGCATGTTTCATCTTGAAAAAGAAAATATTCCAAAATTTGGCACACTTCATCCATAAACCGTCTTGGGCCTTTCTCTTCCTTTTGCTCGATGGCCTCTTCAACTCTAACAGCACCAGCCATAAACTGTCACTCAGCCGCTCTTCCAGAGAAGAGAGCCGCTCGTCAAAGTCAGTCAAGAGCCTCGCCAAGTTATTTTTTCACGCTGAGCCAGCATTCTCATTATGCCGTCGCACGGCCCAAATTCCTACTAAGCCATTGTCAACAGCTTACCTCCTTGTCCTCCTCCTTGCTCGTCTGGCGCATCGTTGGCCTTCTTGGGGCAGTGCTGCTTCCTCCTGCCCATGGCTGAGCCCTTGTGATGAAGACGATGATGATGTGCCTCCGTCGACGGTTTGAGGATGACTGAGCGAGGCTGCATGTCGAGTGTCCTCCTCCTCCTCCTCCTCTCATAATATAATATGCTTGCTGATACCATCCGTCCTCGATCGAGCTCTCTGCCGGCGACCAACAACAGCTTTCTTTTATCGCCTCAAATGGGGGATTCCAACTGGCAGAAGAAGGGGGAAAAGAAGGAAAGAAGGGAGACTTCAAAACATGGACTGTCTCTTCTGTTCAATTATCATTTACTTTGGAAAAAATGCTGGAGTATCACTTATGGGAAAGTCTTCCGTGGAAGACTCAAATAATTAAATAGGATTATTATTATCTGATAGCTAGTGCTAGTGTACCATGATTCTTCAAACATGTTTTATAGGTATGCCTTCAATACGGGAGTAAGATAGAATATATTATTGTGTGTGTGTGGGTATCATATAATAAAATCAAAACTTGCAAATCACTGTGCAATTTAGTTGGCCAGCAACGAGTATCATAATTTAGAAACCATTTTTTGACATTCGATACACTTTAACAGATTCTAGTACGCAGTAATCAAGGCGTAGGATAATTATCATCAAGAGAACCGTTCATTTCGCAATATTCACTGCCATATATGATATCCAATCAGGTACTGTCATTAAGGAATTTCTGAGATATGAACATATATGCATGCCGGGCAGTGACAGGTGTCCCATTATATGAATTCAAGGCCGCACAGTTTGTAAATATGAATTCAGTCTTGGTAGGAAAGGCGACTTTGGGGACACTGACTTTTGTAAATCAGAGTAGGTTTCGTTTTTGTACCGACTTGACGGCTGAAGCATTGATCAGAAATGAGAATATTCCGACCTATTCAGACAAACCCTCTGTCAATCGAGCCTTCTTCCATCTTCATGGAATAGGAAGAATATCATCCTACAGGTTGGATCCAGTCATAGAGAGGCTGCCAGAGAAAAACGTCGTAAAACAAATTAATCCAAATCGTCTGTCTTAAAACCACGGTTAATACTTAATACAATGTATGAGCTGAAATAATCAATATACAGTGGCAAAATAATTTTAAAGTTATGTTTAAAAAAATTGTCAACGTGCTTAATTTAAGTCCCAAGATGTCGCGTAATTGCACATGTACTGGAAAACACATATTCATGGTTAGTTTTTTTTTTAAAAATATTTTTCTAGTGATCCCTTATTGTATATTTTTGGGCACTACCTTTTGGTTCATTCACTGAACGCTACCCACTATTCGCGCGCCATCTACTGGGCTCCAGATTGTAATTTGCTCCTGTGAAGGAGGAAACGGGCGCGCGGAGCAAATTAGCTCGCCAGCCCGCATTTTCTTGCTTCTGTCAGAGCAAATTACAATCTGGAGGCCAGCAGATGGCGCGTGAATAGTGGGTAGCGTTCATTGACCTTAACCAAACGTTATCTGTTTTGGCCTCAAAATTTAGGCCGAGAGAATAACAAATTTGAATCCAATGGGCAAACGCAGACAACGGCTCAGATTAGTTATATTAACCACCGGTAGATGGCACCAAAGGCACCTTGGCCAATCTGGACATTGAAATGCCTTTTATTTGTTCAAAGGAGTCTGGTAAAATATTCTTATAAAGTGTTTTTGACATATTTTGCATTAAATTTGGCAAGCACATTTGAGTATTCTGAGAAAATGTGATAGATTTTTCCTTGGACCTTGGCCAAGGCATGCCCTGCCATCTACCGGACAAAATATATATGATAGGTACCCTTGTCTGCGGTTTCCCATTGTCGTATTCGGATTTGAGTATCAAAATTAATCGGATTCGGATTCGGATTACTACTATCAAATAAATACTCCATAAAATATTTTACACAACCTTTTAACTGTCAGTATGAAGATTATTTACCATCTTATTAGAAGTCGTTCACATAGAAACTAAATTATAACTTGCAAAAAAATGAAGTATGATTAATCTAGTACAACCTACCCATTAATGTACTATTTCTGTTACTGTATTTTACAGAAGTTTAAAGGATGACAGCGTTTTTCCCTTGCTTTGAAGTACTAGTATACTCGTACTTTCGTCAAGAATAGGCTGTTTTGAAACAATTTTAATTTGTCAATGTGTCAATTTTATGTTTTGCTGTCAGCTGAAGCATTGCTTGCTACTAAGTCTCGTTCTTAAACACTATAATTATCAACCCTTACCGCAAATTGGCACGCTGACCCTGTTGTAAATGGACTGTCTGAAGATCATCTGGTTATC
>LR139336.1:3563-25621 GCA_900659605.1 Tisbe holothuriae | reverse complement strand
CCCCTGCGGCAAGACTGAGTGAAGTGGCCCATCGTGAAGAATTCGTTCTGCACGGCAGGCAGAGGAAAAGTGGCCCATATGAGCTCACCAGCAAGTAGCCGATGTTTCGGATCTCTGGGTATATCTAAAATCTCTTGGAATATGAAGATGTAGCAGAGAAATAACATGTTTATAATTACTGCCAAATGAAGGTTTCTGCAAGACCTGAAAAATCGGCTCAGACGGACCTCGTCTGTTATATTAAATGAGGCTCTGGGGTACAGTAATGTTGAAAAATGTGTCACCCCCTTGAACTGGATTAACTAACAGAGTTTTCTCTTATTGATAAAATAACTCCCCTGTCCCCTCTTTTGTACATTTACCACAAGATCTTCCTTGAAAGAACTCAGATTCCTAAACTTTTTATAAAATTTAAATCTATTTTTTCATTCATTTAGCTTGGACCTTCCCGAGCTTCGCTCCCCAGACAGATCTTCAGTCAGCTCCAGTCCGGATTTTGTGCTCAAATCAATTCATCAGGTAAAATTAAATTATATTTTTATTATATCCATCAGCACGGCAATAACTTTTTCTTTTCTATTCAAATAAAGTACTTGTGACCGTTCATAATAAACAGTCTCCTTTACATGTTGATAAGCCCAGACGAGGCCTCCTTGCTCTATAACTTTACACCTCTTAAACAATGCGCAAGATAGCATGAATCAACAATGATTCAGATGACGCTGAAAATTAATTGAAGCAAGCTCTGGAATATATGAGATTGCAGAAACGAGAAGTGATCGACTCTTGGTTGTCTAATTATAATAGTTACAATAATGCAATTATTTCAAAGTTTTATTGTACACCTAAATATGATATGCATTTAATATTTATCAAGGAGATTTGATACGTATAAGCAACCTAGTGAGCTATCTTTAACCATAGAAAAGACGGGTTATATTTGTTTTAACCCTCTCGAACTGCTCTTCCTTAGATTGCCCGAGATGGCGACATCATCTACATCAAGGAGCTTCCCGACAGTCACCGCGACGACCTCGTCCTCAGGATCAATGACCTGGACGACAAGAAGCTCACGCCGTTGCACTACGCTGCCAGGTAGCGAAGAATAAATCGTCCGAATATAGTGTCCATATTACTATTCCAATTATAGGTACTGCAACCTGGAGATGATCCGGATCCTTCTAAACTTCCAGCCAAAGGTGGACCAGAGAGGTGACGATGAGATGACCCCACTCCACTACGCCTGCAGATACAGCAAGCGCGCGGGCACCTCAGCAAAGTCCAACATCAGGAGGCGCGTCAGCACGCTGTCCATGTCCGGCACCGCATCGCCCATTGGCGCGCCCGCGTCGCCCACACTCAGCCCTCGGGACGGCCCACCCGTCTCGCCCATGACGCAGCGCCACTTTGACAAGGAGAAGCTGACGGACACCGTGCTCCAGGAGCTCATTGGGGCCGGGGCGAATGTCAATGCAAAGGACAAGTATGCTCTGTCCGCGCTGCATCATGCCGCCATGCGGGGCAATCTGGTGGCGATTAAGCGGCTGCTACAGACGAGGGGGATTGAAAAGGAGCCAAGAGACGTCCAGGACAGCACACCGCTGCATCTTGCTGCCACTTACAACCACTACAGCGTGGCTGAGCTACTGCTCAATCATGGACAGGCTAACCCCAGATGTCAGGTATGGGAATTTATAGCTAAGTCCTCATTGAAGCACTGACTGTACAGTGTGGGGGAGCAAAAACGCGAATTTTTCCTTGTTGAAAACTAACCAAGCATAATATATATTACTTTACCTTCTATTCAGGTAAAAATTGGTACACATACTAATTATGATGCGTTTCATACAGTCAAAATTTTAAATTTATAATTACTCTCAATATCTTTATGTAATTAAGTAATTATCTGGACATATTAGTTTGCCCAAAAGCCAACTTTTTTGCCATCATTTGACAGCCACAGTGGTTTCTGGAAAATTAATATTTTGGTAGACAGTAGCTAATCTGTATGCCTACTATAAGCAGGAATATTTTTAGAATAACTTTAAGTAGCACAGAGAAAAAACTAATTTCTCCTCATTAGCATGAAATTTCAAAGTACAAAAAAGCTGAAGGTCTCCTCGGATCCAGCTCCAAATTATAGGATCTGACCTGGATCCGGCTCCAAATCCCAGAAATATGTAGACTAGAGCCAGATGGATCAGCAGGATCCATATTTTTGCATTAGGAATCTCTGCAGTCCTTATGCTACCTATTTTGACAAAAAAAATCAAGTTTTATGTACTGTTTATGTAGTGTTTCTGCCTGGAGCAGGTCCAGAACACTTTGCCTGTAGTGCTCTATGTCCTTTAATATTAATTATATCTAAAACATGTCTCTAATATAAAAAATGGTCCCTGAGTGGAGCTGCTAGGATATGCTTTTGGATTTTCTGTAAGTGGTATATTTTGGGAGTTAGAGCTAAGTGCGCAAAATTCGCGTTTTTGCTCCCCCACACTGTATATATGAATTTCAGGACAGTGATTTGCGCACTCCACTTCATGAGGCATGTCTCGAGGGAAGTGAGGAAATCGCAGACCTGCTCATGAGGGAGGGAGAAAGACGGTTTGGTCCCAAATATGTCAAAGAAGTAAGTTGCCATATGGAACATATTTCTTTTATCTTGCTCTATATTCATATTTTTTAAGATGTTGAATGATCGCGATGACGACGGCGCCACCCCGCTGCTTCTAGGAGTGGGATCCGGAAAGACTTCCATTGTGGAGCTGCTCCTGAGAAAGAAGGCCAATGTGAACTTGCCCAATAAGGAAAATGTCTTTCCCGTTCACTCGGCGGCGAGGACAGGAGATGTCCTCACACTGACCACACTCATAGAGGTAGATCATTGTGAACATGTTTGTAGACATTTAGTTTTTTTATTATATTTTCCCCCCCAGCACAATGCACGCGTGAACGCCGTGAACGCCCTTCACCAGACTCCGCTCTTCCTGGCGGCCTCCACCAACCACGTGGAGGTGATCCAGTTCCTCGTGGAGAAGGGCGCCAACATCAACCAGCACGACTGCGACGGCATGACCCCGCTCATCATCGCAGTCAGCGAGGGCAACACGGAGAGCGTGCAGGCGCTCATCGACCTCGGAGCAAGTCTCGAGCTCTATGACGCCGATGAGAAGTCCGTCTTGTTCCACGCAGCGGAAAAGGGTCGGCCGGAGATCATCAAAATCCTGCTCAAGACTGAGGTCGGCCAGCGCCTGCTGGAGGAGAACGACCAGTACGACAACCTTCCCTTGCACATTGCTTGCGCACGGGGGAACCGCGAATGCGTAGATCTGCTATTGGAGGCCGGCTCCGACATCGACAACAAGAACGAGGACGAGATGACCCCGCTGCACCTGGCCGCCATTAACGGCCGCCCGCGCATCTGCGAGATGCTGCTCCGGAAGGACCCAAACTCGGTCATGGACGAGGACGAGGACAGCAACACGGCGCTGCACCTGGCGTGCACTGCGAAGAGGGCCCGGGTGGTGGAGACGCTGCTCACGTTCGGTGCCGATGTGCAGAGCAGGAACGCCAAGAAGTGGACTCCGTTGGATTGCGCTGCCGCTGAAGGCGCCTATGACTGTGCTCAGCTGCTGCTGCAGAATGACGCTCCGCTCGACCCCGTTGACAGGAGTAAGACGACGCCGCTGCATCTGGCGGCAGAGAACGGTCATGATAGGATGATTCTGCTGCTGCTGAAGGCGGGTGCAGACATGGCCAAGGAGGACGCCTACGGGAGGAACCTTCTCGAGCTGGCAATCATCAGTCGGCAAAAGTAGGGCTCACATTTTAGATTGTTACATATAAGTAATTACTCCATTTCAGAAATGTGGTAAAGACCATCCTCCAGCACGATGACTGGAAGAAGGCGATGCGCACTTCGTACAAGGTGTTTGACAAGCACGGCACCGCCGTCCCCGAGACCCCCATCCGCCTGCTCATCAAGGTGTACCCAGACCTGGCCGAGACCGTGTTCGACCGGTGCATCACCAAGGTGAAGGACCCCAATGACAGCGAGCAGAGGCCGCGGAGCTCACTGCTCTGGTCCACGGGAAGCAAAATCAGGATGGACTTTGAGTTCATTGATGATGCATTCAGCTTTGAGCTGGTGGAGGACGAGGAAAGTAAGTGTGATGAGATATTCTCTCTTGCTTAATACGAACAAGATAATAGAGAGTAGTAAGCTGTTCAGTAAACAGATTGTTGTAGTTAGACGACCTCGACCTAAGTTGACGTCTCTTATCCGGGGATCTTCAATGGTAACGAGAGAATCGGATAGTCTTTATGAGCATCAACAACATCAGCTCGGAGCAAAGTTTCTCAAGAAGGGTGTGAATAAGTACCAATTATAAATACAATTATGCTGCTTACACAAGGAGGTGAAGGTTTGCATTTGTTTGTTGGCCATCTTGTCATATTAAAAACCATCTTGTTTCGGTTACGCAAAATAGACATGCTCTGCTTTAAGGTGGTGGTGATACCTTTTACTGACGCTTTATAAATTTTGCTTTCGCTTTCTGGCATTCGTAGTTTCGCATATAATTTCCGCGCAATAATACTTCTATCCCCTTTCAGAGTTTCAGTACTGCAGCGTTGACCGCCTGACTGACCGTCCCAAGTTCTTCCCCAAGCCGTACGTGAACAACGGCAAAGTCCGGATGGACAACCACCCAATGATGATCATGGCCAAACAGAAGCGGCGCGACCTGCTGCGTCACCCGCTCTGCCTGGCGCTCGTCAGACACAAGTGGAAGTCCTTCGGCAGATACGTCTACTACACTTCACTGCTGCTATACGCGCTCTTCCTGACACTGCTCACGACCTACGTGCTGATAGCGCCGAATCCGATCAACTACTCGGGAAACTACTCTTGTTACGTCGAGTAAGATATTGATTCTACCTGAAAAGTAAAGAGTGATATCATAACCTATTCAGGTCACCAGAGGACTCCCCCTCCTCTTTTATGCATACCAACTTCTGGAAGCGTGACCCCGATGGCTCTGCGGTGACCTTCAGCAAGGACACTGATGGCGACGGCGACGGCCTATTCGACAACCACACCAAGGCCGACATTGAGTACTTGTGCCAATACGGCATCTTCATCCTGGTCGGCATCAACCTCATACGGGAGGTGCTGCAGCTGATCCGGGTGGGCGGGAGGTACTTTCAGTGGACCAATCTCTTTGACTGGGTCGTCTACGTCATGTCTTTTCTGTTGGTGCTCGATATTAGGGATAATGCTTCCAATGATGGATTCAGAACGGTAATTAAGAACTGCTCAAGTAAACAATAGAACATATAAAGCCTTATTATACTGTAGTGTTGGCAATGGGAAATGGGCGCCGCTGTGGTCGTCCTCGCCTGGCTGAATCTCCTCGGCGACGTCCGCCAGCTTCCCTTCCTCGGCATCTACGTCATCATGTTCTTCGACATCCTCAAGACGTTCCTCCGCTTCGGCACCGTCTTCATGCTCTTCATCGTCGCCTTCGGGCTGGGCTTCCACATCCTGCTGGCGAGCCAGGAGCCCTTCATGGGCGTGGGCGACGCCATCATCAAGACCACCGTCATGATGATCGGCGAGTTCGAGTACGAGGGCATCTTCTACGACAACCGCGGCCTCCCGTTCCCCGTGACCACGTACATCCTCTTCATCGTCTTCCTCATCGTGATGGCCATCATCATCATGAACTTGCTCGTCGGTCTCGCCGTCGACGACATCAAGGCGGTGCAGGAGCAGGCCGTGCTCAAGCGCCTCGCCATGCAGGTGGAGCTCGTGCTGGACGTGGAGCGGCTCGTGCCCAACTTCCTGCTGCGCTACACGACCGTCTCGGAGGAGGTGATCGAGCGGAAGAAGCGCCACTGGTGGAGCGTGTTCACGGACGTCGTGTCCAGCAGGAGTATCATCAAGGATGTCGCAGGCTTTAGGGATGTGGTAAGATTAGATTTCCACTGAACATTAAGGAGTTCTAACATATTTTTGATCGTTTCAGCAAGACTTCCAGGACGTGATTGACCGTCAGGATCGACTGGAGGACTCGATGAACGACCTGAGACGCGACGTGACTGCCATCGCCAGGGAGAGCGCCCAGATCAAGGGCATGCTGCTCTCCTTTGCTGAGCAGTCCGGCTACAGGGTGGGGCGGGAAGATGACGAATACTGACGAAGGAGAAAGTCGAGTGACTGCAGGAAGTCGGTCATCTTTCCCTGGAGGGCGGTCGCTTATCTAGGGCTGCCAATCAGTACTCTCCGATGAATGTGATCATATCCAAGTTGAATTCCATCTTCCATTCTAATGTTATGCAATTTTACACGCTTAGCCAAGAGTTTTTAAAGGACATTTACAATTTATTATAAACATTGCACTCGGTTGATACATATAGTAAACTTGTCTGAATGTATATTTGTCACAATTTAGGGAAGAATATAACAACGAATAATAATATAGAAATATGAACTATCACAAAACAATCCGACAATCTTGTTTCTAATTTAATTAGCCGGCAACATCCCTAATCCTTTGAGTATCCTATGCTGCCTGTAGAGCCTCTGCTTGCAGAACTCGTAGAAAATGATTTCCTCCTCGAGGTTGGATTCGAGAATGGCCCTCGCCTTCGCACTCAGAGGCGGCTTCGGAGCGTTGGTATTCTCACGCTCATGACGGGGAACCAGACTCTTCACATTGCGGAAGAACCTAAGTGCGTACGATATGTATGATGACGTTTCTTCCACTTACAAAGAACTTAGCTTACCTTGGAGCCAACGCTTCAAACACGTCAAATGAAGTGTCCATATCTTCGAGGACTCCCACGACAGAGTAATGCTTCTCCACGTTGTACATGGCACGCTTTAGACGGTACTCGGTTGGGTCCTGACCGGAGACACCCAAGCAATGGTGGCCGTAACCGCAGAAATACGACATCTGAGACGAGACCTGGTCTGCCTGGCTGCCTTGAATGTGCTACACGTACGAACAACGGGAATAAGAAACTAATTTTCATAAAGTGTATGTGCACTACTTACATCCTTTAATGTGGAATTGTCCCCCTCAGGAATAGTCGCATTGATGAACAGACTGTTGAGCAGCGCCCTGCTGATGCCCACCTTGTCCTTGTACACTTGCATGATCCGATGCGTCGAGTTCTGCATCTTCTTCCTCTCGAGCTCCCCCGAGCTGAGCCCCTCCATGAAGGAGGCGAACGAGGCCTTGTCGAAGCTCACACCGCACTCCCACTTGCCCTCAATGCAGTCACTCAGCGTGCCCTTGAGCCGCGTGATCGGCATGAAGCCGGGTGTCTCCATGATGTACTTGGTCGACCGGATGTAGTAGTACCAGCTCTCAACGCGGTCAACCGGGTGACGGACGAGGTTCACGTAGACGGGGTTGCTGTAGTTCTGCGAGGTGAAGTCCACGTAGTAGACGTGTTTGAAGAAGCCGCACGCGGAGGCGTTGCAGCAGGTGCTCAGGTACTCGGCGTGTTGCTGCATACCGCTGTAAGCAGTTCATTTGCTATCCAATATTATTACTGTACATTTCATCGTTCTTACTCTGGACTCATGTGCGATATCTCCGTATCGATTCCATCTTCTGAAATCCTGTACGAATACATCTGAAAGTTGTTTTCATCCCCGAGCTTTCGAAGCAGCGCTGCGAACGAGGACGAGCCCGCCTTGGGGACGCGGTTGAACAGGAGCACGTCGCCGCCGCGGTCCGACGGGGTCACGTTGATGCTGGCCAGAAGCAGCTCGCTCTCTGAGTTGAGGTCTTCCAATCTCGTGTTGAGACTAGATGAAAACTTTGAAATGAACGAAATATGTGTGTTAAATTGATGTATCCTTACTTTAAGCTGACCAATACATTGACGGCAGCAAACACAGTCCAGAAAAAAGGAATCAGCCATCTCGACTTCCATGACACACAATCTTCGATATTCTTTTCTTCCATCTTAATAATTAACTCTTTTACATAACGAATACATATAAATCTACAACACCGTTTTGGATTATTCTACCTGAAAACGCACAGCTCAGTACACCTATCAAAACATATGCATCGCGAAACAACACATCCTACAGCACAGGTAGCTGCTCGCTGCGGAATGCTTGGGATGAGGTTACCAAGCAGAAAATGCCGGGAGTGAACTTCTTTTGAACGTCTGGGCGCGCATGAAAATGCACAGCCAACTTTTAAAAGTATTCCATGTATGCGGACAAAATTCTTAAAATGATTAATAGAATTTGAAATCCATTTATATCCCTTCTTTCCTCCGTTTATACGTCACAGAAATTCCACCTTCATTTAATTTTTAACAACCCAATACACTTGTATTCTGTATTCTAAGATAACTATTAATTGATAGGACGATCAATAAATCATAAATATATTGTTTGAAAAAGTAAGAAACGCCTTTTTTCTTTGGTATTATGATTATTTCCAACCCCATGCTTTCGACATATAAAATTTATCTAAGCGATCGTACCTTCTTACGAAATGTTTCAATTACTGTATCTCGCCATAATTGCTTAATTCCTCCTCCAGAAGATGGACCAAGACGTTTTCTTCTTCGATGTTCTAGGGGAGCAAAACAAGCTCTAATATTCATGATGTCAATGAGATCATTGTGGACTTCCTAGACGTTCTTACGTTTGGAAAGAAGGGAAAAGACTGGAATCGTGTCAGTATTGGAAGTTCCATTTGTTGAATAAATGAACAGGACTTCACAAATTCCATCCTTCTTCCTTCATTGTAAACCAAACAGTTTAATTCGTAGTGGGGACCAAGGTACACCATCAAGACAACATGAACAGCTCCGAGGTAATGTCTTAAATGTTAACAACAATCCAAACTGTCTTCTTCTTCCTCAGCTCAACCTGGACAACCTCACGACGTCGACCGTGGTGAGCAGCGATCTGTCGGAGCTGAAGACGAACTTGGACCACTTCTTCCTGCTGTCCATGGGCGGAATCGTGCTCTTCATGCAGCTGGGGTTCGCGCTTCTCGAGGGAAGCGCCGTCAGGACAAAGAACGTCACAAACATATTTGTGAAGAATGTCACCGACATGTTCTTTGGTTAGAGGGATATCTATTATCAATTTAGTATAAGTAGCTCTAATATAACCCTCAGGCTCCATTTCGTTCTGGCTGTTTGGTTATGCTTTTGCCTTTGGAGAGGGCAGCCCAGTCATTGGATTCTCACATTTTGCTGCATTAGATCTAGAAATGGCGGACTATGCGTTTCTCTTCTTTCAGGTAAGCTGATCTCACCTGTTGTAATTGGGATTCCAATCTGGTCTTTAAGTAGTTGTAGAATTCGTACTCAAGTGTCAGATTAGTTCTCCATAAAGTCTTGGCCTTTTCAGACAGTTTTGGCCTTTTTGTCCGCACTGTACCTTTATGAACAGTTATATCTGTAAATATACTTAATTAGCCATATCCTTTCAAAGTACTTAGCTCACTAACTTTTTCTAAGAAAGGTCCTACTTGCTCCTTTGAAGAACTTTGGCAGCACTATTTCTAAGACTCTGAAGGTTCCGAGTAGATTTTCCGTGAGACCCACCACTGGGAAGTAACGCTGAACATGATATATTGCCTTATCCACAGCCCATCGAGATCCAAGACGTCCACACTCTTTATCAGTTCCACAAAAGTAGGGCTAAATGATTGCTATGCATTACTTATCCTTAAAATATTACAAATATCTACTAGATACGATTAACATGGCTTTTGGATAATAGCTGCCTTTCTTAAAGTGGCATTCGTGATCAAAGTTAAGAATGCAATCTTCAAGATTCTTTGTAAACCACATCCAATGTCTGTTGGATTCGCTTTGATTCTTGATATGGCGAAAACCTCGACGAATCCAGTAATATCTAAAAATGAAAGTCAAACACTTCAATCGACAGAGTATTTGATATCCTGATGTCTCCTAATACCTTGACTCTAGCCTTGACAATGGATCCCTTACTTGCGAGTACCAAATAGGACTCTTTTCCAGGCCAAGCTGCTTAAAATCAAGCCAGACGACATGACGGTCAAAAGTAGAAATATTCTCCGAGTTTCTGATCTTTTTTGCAATTCTATACTAAAAACCTTGTATTAGATTATTCTACCCATTCTTCAGACATTGCCCCACCTGGCTCTTTGTTGAAGGCACCTTATCCATGTACGTACTGGACTTGTGGTGATGGAAACCGTTTTTCTTGCCCATTCTCCTGAATACGTAGATGAGGGTCCCTGACGCTGTCTTGGGGACTCGGTTGAAGTAAATGTGGTTGTGGTCCAAATGGGAGAATTGCTTCATGTAATCCATTCTCAGTATTCCTTTTTTAGATACTGTACTTTGTTTAGAGGAGGGTTGATGAATAACCAGATGAAGGCTAGGAATCAGTGAGAGTAAAAGACTTAAGGAGCAGCAGAAGATCACAAAATACAGTTTCTCTTTCATAGTTGCCCTTTTCCCACATTTTAGCATTGTCCAGGGCAATAAAACAACATATGTATGCTTGATCCAACCGTAATAATGTCAAATACACCATGCTAGATTGATATGTGCCAAAAGTTGACGTTTGAATTGTATATAATTTGAACTGTGCTGCTGTTCATGTTTTAGAGCACGTTTGCTGCCACCTGCACGACCATCATCTCCGGAGCCATTGCCGAGCGCTCCGACTCTCGCGGCTATGCCATCATATCCGTGGTTATCACTGGCATCGTGTACCCGATCCATGTGCACTGGTGCTGGGGGCCCGAGGGATGGCTCGGCGCAGGCGGCTACTATGACTTTGCAGGAAGCGGTGCCATCCACTTGGCTGGAGCAAGCTGTGCGCTTGTGGCAGCGTGGCTCATGGGGCCAAGACAGGGCAGATTCAGAGGAGGTAAGCTATAGATATGACATAGAAAGTGGACCCTGCTAGAGCCTACATTGCATTTAAATAAACGTTTTAGGTGAGATTATTGACCTCCCCGGCCACTCCTCCCCCTACGCCGCGCAAGGCTTCTTCGTGCTTGTGTTCGGCTTCCTGGCCTTCAACGGCGGCTCTCAGGCGTCCATCAGCACTCCTGGCGACGGCCAGGTGGTCGCACTCATCTTCTTCGCCACACTCATCGCCTGCTCGGCGGGCGGCATCGTGACCCTAGCCGGCGGGATCTTCAAGACGGGGTACTGGAAGCTTGGCGTGGCCGTGAATGGTGCCATTGCTGGCATGGTGGCTACTTGTGCGGGATGCGACGGCTTCTACCCTTGGTCTGCCGCTCTAGCTGGCGCAACCGGAGGGATTGGCTACATGGTCATTTCGAGCGTCATGCTCAAGCTCAAGATCGACGATCCTATTGATGCCGTGGCTTGTCATGGAGCAGGAGGTAAGTTATCGTTTCTACTTGACAAATGGCAATTTAAGGCCAGTAATCTAGGTCAATCTATATATTCTAGGTCTCGTTGGCCTTATTGCCGGTCCACTCCTCCGGTCCGGAGGCATCCTCTCAGAGACCGCCTCCGATGGAGTCCACATGCTCCTCTGGAACATGATTGGCGCTGCAGCAATCATTGCCTGGAACATTGTCTGCTCATTCATCATATTTGGCTCCCTTAAGAAGGTCGGACTTCTCAGGGTACAGTTATAAGAAGTAATTCTAGTGGGGAACATCGCTTACAACATCCATTTTCAGGTCCCTGTTGACGGCGAAGTGAAAGGCCTTGATCACTACAAGCACGGCGAAGCGGCCTATCCCGAGTTCGTGTCCAAGAGGAAGCAGTCGCGGGCGGACGTGGACGTGTTCACGTTGCCCTCTCCATCCGAGCAGCCGACCAAGGTGATGCCCATGATGAACCCATCGGGACTGATCGACTCCGTCTTCCACAGGGTCATCCACGAGGACGGCGACAAGGCCGCGGTCATCGGACCGAGACGGGACAAGCATTGAGCATACTTTGAACGGAATATATTTGTGCACAGGATTAGAGTAATGGCAGCTGTAGTGTTAGTATTTGTAAAACATGTCGTCAAAGGTCTCGTCAAGCTCGTTGCCAACTTTTTGGATCTTCTGCTTCTCGCGGACAATTTCATCCTCAATGTCGTCGATTCTGAAGGTAAAACGGGAAATTGGACACTACTGTCAGAGTAACTTACTATTATAATGGGTTCCTACCTGTGGTTGAGCTTTGTAATGTTCATTTCTCCATACTCGATCCTCGATTCCGCCACCTTGAGCCGAGTGACGAGCGAGTGGATCTGATCCTTGTACTTTTCCTCCCGAGTCAACGCCTTCTCTTCAGTCACTTCAAGCGCCTAGAAGAGGAAGAAGAAAAATAAAGCATATCATATGTCTTCTGTTTTTCATCTGGAATATTAAGACTAAAAGATAAGTGTTAGAATGCATTTTGTGTCTTGCTTTCCTTCATGCTCTCGCCGACTGCCCTGAGCTCGTTTCCCAGCTCCTTGATCTTGGTATCACACATTGTGGCGCGCTCCTCAGAACGCTTCAACTCGTCCTCCATCATACCCTAGAAAGAAAATTCATGACAAAAGACTTCACATAACACAGGACAGGCATACCAGACGCCTCGTGTTTTCGTCCAGCTTTTTATCTGAGTCAGAGTACATCATTCGGGCCTGGAAATTGGATATACATTATGAATCTGCTTCTCCACTTCAGAAATTAATGATGTCCTCCATACTTCTAGTAAGAGCTTCTCTAGATCCTCTATGTTGACCTCATTGTTCATGCACTTTGTCTCAAGCTGTCTGGCCCGCCTTTGGATTGCATCTGCATTGTTACCTACAATTTAATATACAAGCATTACAATATGAAAACCACAGACATTTAAGTCGACTGCACAAGTGTTTGCCAGCTCAATGGTCATCCTAGCCAGCCTGTCCTCTGCCGTCCAACTCTCGCCCTCGAGCAGCGTGACCCTCCTGCAGAGCGAGCAGATCTCCTGGTCGTTGGTGGCCAGCAGCTTCTCCTTCTCCTCCAGCTTGTGCTCGGTCACGATCAGCTGCTCGCTCGCCGTGTCGTACGTCGCCTCCATCTGCGCGGTGCGTTTGCCAATCTCCCTGAAAGAAACGCCGACCTCAACATTTACTTTTGTTGCAAGTTCCGCTAAGTGTCTCTCAACAGAGTCATTGATAGTCTAAAGCCATTGAACATAGGCATATTGTGTACTGAGAAACGTAAAGTATGTTATGTATCAATCATACATAAATGCATTGAGCATGGTCATTGAAGTTCAGTCACAACCATGCACCACGTATAAAAGTCTTACCTGCTGTCTACCTCGCATTGCGCGGACACCGCGTCCTCGTGCTGCGTCTGCTCCTCCAGCTCCTTGATCCGGTTCTTCAGCGCCTCCGTCTCCGACTTGAGCGACTGGATCTTCTTCTTGATCGCGTCCATCGTGTGATACTGCCGCAACTATTTGACGTCGTCCGTCACACGGCCGCAATCGCTGAGTAATGAAAGAAGAAAGAGGAAGAAAGCAAAGGTAGATTATTATTATATGGAGAAGAAAGAAAAGGGGGAGAAGGAGAAGCGGAGATATGGAAAAAGAAGAAGCAAGTGCGGTATCGCAGATCTTAAGGACATTTTAGCGGAAGTTATAAGATTATTAATTATTATATAGGTAAATTAATACTTCAGGAAATTTCTTCAATTCTACTTTTATATACTACGTATGTGTATTGTATAGGCCTCAGCGACAATGTATTTGGTGCTCTCACCTACTCTATCCGTCCGAAATGCAAAACGAGTAACAGTTTTCCTTTTTCTTTGGGGGCAAACTGGCTCAAGCACAAAGGAGAAGAAGAGAGAAAGAAAGAAAGAAAGAAAGCATGAAAACATGCAGCTTTAAAACACCTGAGCTGAGAAACATTCAAAGCCTATGATGATGCTTTTAGAGGATGAATTTAGCCTTCGTGGCTTTAGAGGTCATACAAAAAGGAAAGTGTTATTCTTTCTAAAGAGATGCAATAATAAAAAGAGACAGGGCATCATTCTTAAGGATGTTTACTATTGGATATGGGAGGATTATGAAAGAATCGATACTTAGTCACCTTGGAGCACCTTATACGGTGTAGAATAGGGTATTTAAATTTTATATAATAAATTTGAATGCGCTGGAATTGCTTGTATAGTACACAATATTATGAATGTATTGTACTGCAGCTGAAATTCTTACATCTATAACTCACCTTCCATTATTCTGATCCCCCGATTTATAAGCTAATTCTAGTGCATTCTACCTGGCAGGAAAGACTTTTTTGCTGCAGGACATAACAATTGCCATTATGTCACCTTTTCCCACCGTCGACCTCAAAGTGCATTTCATCCGAGGAGCAAAGTTGTCGAGTCAAGCACGATTAGGCGCATTCAATATTTTTAAACGACAATCTTTTTACGCTGTCTATTTCGGCCTCCGTCGAATCTCCAAAAGAACGAAGTAAATGGGGTCATCACACATTCTCCTCCTCCACTTTTTCCCATGGAAAGGAAGCTTTCTCTCTTAACGGCGCGCCGGCCGCCGATTCGCCGGTGGCGGGATGATCTAGCGATAAAAAGGCATCTCCATGGAAAGCCCATTCGCGGCATCTCTGCCAAAAAGAATACCAACTTTCTTATCTTGTTGTTCAGATGCCATTCTCGTGTGAAGAAGTCCCCTTGAGTTCAACACCGTCGCGTTAATGAACACTTGATGAGCCTCCTCCGTTGCCCTGGAGTGCCCGCCCAAGAATTAACCAAAAACTGCTCGAGCATCGAAATTAGGACTCTCTACTCTCGAAACTAAGAGCCATGTCCTCAAAGTGAGTTTGGTCCCCGCTTGACGAAGGCGACAGCAACATGTCCGGCAGGCTCGTGACCACCGTCCTGATCGTGGTCCTCGTCGAGAGAGTGCAGGCGAATTCAAAGCCAGGTAAGAACTATTAATGAGAATGGAGGTCAATTAATTGTGTATTCTAAAATGGGTTGAAGAAACTTGCTCTTCTTGAGACCATTTCTTCTCCATGCTCTCCGGGTCATATTTCATCATAAGGAGGAAGAAGAAAAGTCTTTTGCATTCGTTGTTTTCCCTCCTACAAGGATTTATAAGTGAATCACGTTTGTTCGTCTTGAATTTCAAATGCCTCATTTCCATGTTAAAGAAGGAGAGAAAGAAACCCAAGGATTTTCGTCTACAGCGACAGGAATTATTTGTCAACGTTCGTCAAAAGATATTTGAACATCGTTCACTTTGTTTCCTGTCCACCTTTTTGTGCTCTCACATCTGAGTATTGTCAAAGGAGAGAGAGAGAGAGGAAAAAGGAGGCAGCTAATTGGCCTCGCAAAGTATAAAAATCATTTTTATTTAAGTAGATAAATTACATGTACAGGGTGATCAATTGAGTATGGCCAAAAGTACGAAAGGATTACTCGTATATGCCTGGCTTGGCAAACATACTTATAATGTACCAAAATGCTGCAAATTTAATGCAGTTTATGTTACATGTCTTACTTTGCTCATATAGGAAATTGCTGGATAGATTCAACATTTTGTTGGTACTCCATGTTTTGGGGGAAATTCCCTATAAAACCTATGTTTTCAAGCAATTTTTGCATTTAAGAGATAAAAAGCATACTTTACAAGTTAACAATTGGGACAAGCATCATCCCAATAACACATATCATCAGACTAAACATATATGAACCACAGTAAAGGGATTGACTGTCAGAGTTAATGCATTCCTTTTGTTGAGCAGAAGTTTAGTACACAGAAAGAAGTCATTTCCAGCAAAAGTAGAAAATGAGTACCTACCATACAGTTGTAAAATTCCAAGATATGCAGGCATAATGGTTAAAGAACAACAACTCTACCAAAAAATGCATTAAATTTCCAAATAATTTAGCTTCATAAATAATTTTCTAAAGTGTTACAGGTCCGGACAATTCTCAATTACTTTTGGCCACTTTCGATTGATCACCCTGTATAAACGACAAGCAGTTAATTCCATCCTAATCAATTTTACCGATAATTATACTGCAGTTTATTTAGTTTTCAACTCATAGGGGATAGAGAAAATGCAACGTGTTACCAATCGGTCTCTTTATAATAACATTGCTCGTATGCAAGCGTAGTAGTCCCTAAAAGTGACTTCTTTAAGCCTTCTGAAGGAGAAGAGTAGAAGAAAAGTAATAAGATCAATCAAGGTGGAAAATCGTCGTCCTCGTTCTGCTGTCTTTTTCGATTGCCAGCTGTGTCAGCTTGAAATGAAGTCTCTCTTCAGGAATAAGAAAATCGAAATGGAAATAGGGAGAAGAGAAAAGAAAGAGAAAATCAGTTGACAGCAACAAAAAGATCAATTTCAAGACAGTCGTCGTTGACTCATATCAAGCGGGTTTATGAGAGAAGATAAATTCATCCTAGTTCATGGACTTGAAGTTCTTTCAATACACTCTTTGCCCTCTTGAAGCTCCTCTTTTATACATTTTTCATGCAGGGCAGCACCCCATACACATTCAGAATATTATTATTTCCCTTCCTTTCACCTTTTGAGAATAATGCCACATTTTGAAGACCGTTATCTCCGGTCGGATGAAGAAGAAAAAGAGAAAAAAAAGCCTTTTTTGCTTTCCGACAGAGGTTCAAAAAGAAGCTAGAGTTGAACGCCATATACACAGATTTATCAAACCATGTTTTGCATAGAATGTGCCTAAAATGTTGTATATATGTCAGCCCACCCTGTGTATATTTTCCCTTCTCTCTCTCCAAGGACGTGTGTAAAGAAGCTACTTTACAGTCGCTATTGTTGGGTGGTATTCTCAAACGCCAGAACAAATATTTCAATGCTCCGTTTGAATAGAAAGTATTGCAGTGGCGACAATTGACTTCATGGAGCACAATTATGCCGCCATCCTCATGTCATAACAAACAACAGTAACGGCGCTTTAATAAATTCACGGCTCGGTTTGAATTCCTCCATGACAAAGACGTCTTCCCTTCCTCCTCCTTGCATAGTCCCATGTAATAAAGTGCTCGTAGAACAACACTCTGTATGTATGCTCCAAAAGAGTCAGAGGCAATAAAAAGGTCCTTTCTTGCCATTCTATTTTGGGGCTTTAACAACGACCATGATTTACCCTTCTTCCTTGAAAGTACCTGAGCTTTATGTAGAAGACACCTACAGTCATAAAAAGTCAATGGAGGGCAAACAATTCTACGCTTTGTTTCAATAGTTAAACGAAAAATGACTAATTCTTACCCTTTGGGTACACATGCAAGTGCACATGACCCAGTGACCAGATCTTTTCTCGGATGCACCAGAAGATTATTTTAAGGAAACCGGATGGTGAAAGGGAGAGAGCGTTTCTACTTTCTGTCAGAGTGAACAGGGCTGCCATGTTACATACAGTACTATGCTTCAGTGTGACTACACATCTCAGTGACCGAAAGGTAGTACACTCAATTGGCAACCCTATTACAATGAAATTCAGCACACTATGAAATAGCGGTGGTTGACTTCTCCTTATATAAATCCCGATTTGAGATAGATTCAAGTGAATACAGAAAACACTTTTTATATGAACTCGATTCTCGTGCCCAATGTCTGACTCGCTATTTCGTCCTCCTTTTTCTCATTCAGGGATCAACATTAAGGGAACCATTCAAGAAATGGCTTGAGAATAAAATTCATTGCAGGATTTCACTCAAATTGGGGAAGGGGGAGAGAGAGGTTATCTCTCTCTTGGAGATACCTTCAGCTCCGGGATGTAATTGCCCTCCTCTTTCTCCTAATGCAATCCATTTTGCTCAACAGAAATATTATCTCCTACAGACACAAAAGCTACATTCAATCAGAAAAAGGATTGCAGCATATATCCATATTTGCACACCAATCTCTCTTTCCTTGCCCTTCATAGTTTGATGGTCGATATTGCGCACTGGGATAATCAAATTTGTAGCCAGATAGATCTGATCGCGCACGGAAATAACGTATAACATAATATGACTGAAAGAGAAAAGCTCTTTTGCGCTCTTCATATTCAAATATATTCCTTCTCCCCCTTCCTTCTTGTCTATTATTATTCTCCGTAAAACAAGATTGAAACTTAAACTAAAATTAATTGACGCGCTTTCTTCTTCTTCTCACTTCCTCTGAGACTTGCGATTTTTCTTTAAACTTTCTTCCTGAATCTTCTTCTTTCAACGTTTACTCCATCTTCGTTGCTTTCCAGACCCCATTCCGCCCTTTTCAATCTCAAACTACTTGCATTTTTATTCAGAGTTCATTCTTCTTTTCTTCATGACATGGCTATTATAGGTCACCCAATGTAACACAATTTCAGTAATACTTGAAGATCATCATCATAAGCTATGCACTTGAGCTTAACTTTATAACTAATTTTCCTGTGTCGTTAGCCCTTATCAGATCTACTCCTCTTCTCCTCCCCCTTTGACATGAGTAGATCTCAATTGAAGTCGAAGGCATCGAGCAAGCAAGGATATTTTCCCTTCCTGAAGAAGCCCAAATCCGTCAATGAGCAGATCGTGTCGGAAATCAGACAGAGCAGAGATTGATTTGCTGTAACGAGGGGAGGAAGAGCAGATCCGGTCTTAACCTTGGTTGTGTACAAGCTGATATGACTCATGGGAAATATAGACCATTACCGGTTTATTGGGATGTAAATTCTTGGTGAACTCTTTTACATGCACACATTTTCAGCCTTTCTCCTTCGTCTTATTTGACGCAAAGCATCTTGTTGTAGGTTGTGTTTCTCCTCCTCTGCTGCTTCCTTTCCCGCTATGTAAACACCCTGTTCAATATCAATTCTGGATATTATTTTCCCAAGCGACGGCAGCGGAAACCTTTTCCCCGCTTTTGTTGATGTTTCTCGTTGCCATTTTTCCCTCTCAGTCCGTCAGAGCTTTGTGAAGGGAAGAAGAAAGCTCGGCTGCCACCAGCGTAACCTTTTTCTTTTACGGTCTTTCACAAGATTTTTTATCTCTCGTCTGTTTGCCCTGAGCTTACTTTTATGTGTGTATTTCACACAACGAAATTCATGATATGTGAAACCTTCTGCTTAGATAGCTAATCTAACTTTACCCAACCCCGCGATAGTTCTATTCAATAGGCAATCGTAGAAAAATGCCCTAACTTTTCCTCCATTCAATGGCAGATCTCTTTGGCTGAGCCAGTGGCATCTTCCCCCCAGTCTATAGCTTGTATAAACTGTCTCCATCTTTTCGGACGCCGGGCATGGACCAGAGTGCGTGATGGTTATCTCGACTATTTCACGCGAAAACGAGGCCAAGAATACGACGAGCAGAGGCAGCCGCCGTTCGTTCGTTTTCGCGATGGGAACTGATAGTCGTGCAATGGCTTTGGCCTAAAAACAAACAGTCTACCGATAGAGGAGGAGGAGGAGGAAACCCGATAAAACAACAACAAGAGCACCAATGTGTTTTCTCTTTTTCTCTCCTTACTGTTGACAAGCAGCCATGTTTTATTCATGGTATTGCCCCATTACTTGTTTCTTTCTTCTTCTTTCACTTTGAGGCCGCAAAATGGTCCCTCGACGGCCATTTGGGATTCCTTTTCTTCTCCAAGGATATTTCACGCTCCCCAGATGAGATCGCACCTAAGTAGACGAAATGAGAGCACGTCCGATCTCAAGAAGGGCCCTCGAATTAATTTCTGCGTGGAATGTTAAGAAAAAGTGCTTTGAAGAGATATAATGATAATGCATATTTAGACTAGAGCTGCAGTTCATAACTAGGCGGAATGCTACAAATCTCTCATCCCCATCTCTGCGTTTAACAGGCGTTAAATCAGGCGCAACCCAAAGGCGAGAATGACGATTACGAGTGGGCAAAAGAAACGGGAAGTAGCAAGAAGAAGTTGATTAAATGACATGAAATATGACACTAATGTTACTTATGCATAAATAGTATACTAGTATAGTATACGGCTGATACTTAAGACAGAGAAGCATTAAATACTATCCTAGTTTGGAGCAAAATGATGCTTCTTTATCTTTGTTGAGTGTTTGCATTTATTCAACTTTTATTTTCTTCTTCCTCCCGAGACCCCGATCCTCCTTTTCCCCCCTTTCGCATACTTGGAATACCTTCATGGTGTCACTCACTCTATTTCCTCCTACTTTCGAGCTCTCTTCTGGTGCAAAGCTGCTGCCCCTATTTCTCTCTGCCATGCCTTTTATTTTTACGTTACAAATAGTAACGGCTGGCACGGGGCAATAATAATACCTTCTTCTTCTTCTCCCCCTCTCACTGCGACAAATACAATATCTCTTGCTGCTGCTGCTGTTGCTATCTTCATCTCAGCCGCCGCCGTTCACAATTTTCGACTCATCTTTTCCATTTTTTGCCCGGCAAAACTTTTCTCTTTCTATTCTTTGTGTGTCTACTGAAGAGAGAGAGAACGAAGATAGGGGAACATGCAGTTGTGTGCTCAATACGCAATAGAAAAGTACGAATAATTAACTAATAAAACATGCGTAGGACTCAATTTGACTGAAAACGCCTCGATTCATTTCTGTCATGACAGCCTTCTTGTTTTGCCCTCCACGCCTGACTAGGTATATATTCTATGTGTTGCAGTTGTGTATATATAACAACAGCATAGCCGCGCAAGATATGACTGCTGTGTTTATACGTTTAGCAACAATATCCTTTCTTTGAAAAAGGCGGGAAACGTGAAATGTGCCGTCAACCGAAGCAAGGGAGAAAGGAATAAACTAATGCAAACTATAATGTGTCAAGATGCTCAAGAATGGCAATATTAAAGTCGAAGGCCGAAGAGGAAGAAGAAGAAAGGTCGCGGCGGCGTTTCAAAAACTATTAGCTCGCATATAGATCATGAATAATGGTGAAGGACGCTTTCACCGAGAAGAACTTTGGGAATATATCGAGGAATAATTTCGTCGGTAGTTTGTCATATGCCGGCATTCAATTACATACATGTCACACACAACAATAGTCTTTATTAGGAGAACCGTGTGTGTTTATGTTAAAGGTAAGCCAATGTTTCCTCCCTCTTGTGCATAAATATCGGCTTATCCGGACTTTATGCCTCGTGGGATCACAACTCAATCTCGTGCTGGTTGCAATAAAGCCACTTTCACCCCTTCTTCCATTTTCTCCTATATCTCGTGTCATCGCCTAGGGCAGATTAATCTGCATAAAGCAAGACACCGAGGGCAGGGAAGACATGTAAACATCGAATAAAGAAGGAAGGAGTAACAGTAGCGGTTACATGCAGGACTATTTGAAAAATAAAATTGCAACCCTGCTGGTATCATAAATCTGGTCGTTGCGATCAGAACCTGCGATGCCTGATTGTCTTCAATCCTTGTAAGCGTTATTGAGGCCAACTTGTTCATTTCCTCTCGCTACTATCGGTTGCTTCTTACTTCTTTATCAGCTTGTATACACAAACAAGCATTTACTGAGCAGAGAGGGATGAGTGTATGACACAGAATTGATGCAAAACGAACGCCAATATTTTTGCTGAAGAATTTTGCCCCGGATCATTTTTCTCCCTCACTCGACCGACAAAGTATTGTTTCCTTGTCGTCTTCGGCTGATAAACCCGGCTGCTTATTGCACCGTTTCGGATAGACGGGCTTGCGACCCTAAAAGCATGCAAGAATGAATGTTACACATACGCACGTTTATCATGAAGCCATTTTGTAGGTTGCTGAGTTTTCAGAGTGTTTTAACTTCCCCTACTACCCAAGGGATTCGAATTCACTCAGCAAGAAAAGGGACTCGTTCAGAATAGTTAGAACTCTTTTTGCAATTTTACCATCTTAAACTGAATTTTAGTAGGGCTTTTCAATTTATAAACTATAGTTTTATAATTAGATGCATAGCTTAACTTTGAAATATGGCTTTCACATCAAGGTTGTTCGGCAGCTACATATGCCAATCATACAGCATCCGTAGACTTTGTACTTTTTTTTACTTAGCACTGGATTGCCCCTGGCCTAATCCCCGCTACTGTTAGTTCGCGGCTTTCGGTTTATTCCAAG
>LR142174.1:0-10931 GCA_900659605.1 Tisbe holothuriae | reverse complement strand
CCACCCAAAAATGACGGGAGGAGGGATTGAAAAAATGATGAGTGGGGAAAGCAAGAATCTTTGTCCATTTAATACGTTAATTAGACAATAATGGGTCGTTTTAAGCTGCAAAATGTACTAAAACTGTTGTTCAGCACTGCCACAAATAATTCTCCCCTCACTCCCGAGCTATCTTGTCATTTCCACCTCATCCTATTTTCCCCCTCGGGCCGGAATTGTGATTCAATTTTCGAAAACTGTTTTAACACACACTCTAATTTTCTTCCGACATGAGCATTTTGACAGCAGAAAATCTCATTTTCTCGCACATAGCTGGAAAGATGATGCATTTTGAAACAGCAGGAAATACTTCTTTGTCTGACCAAAAACATTATTACCGTATATCAAGGCATGTTAATTACTTTTTGCGCTGCTGCTGCTGCCACAACCTCGCTTGTCAAAAGGGTATCCACCGCGTACATTTGAGAACTTAATTATGTGTCTTTAAACGAGGTTGGGAGCAAAAAAGAGCTTTTGTTTATGGACGAAAACCATTTTCTTGGCTCAAGCCAGAGGAAAAGTTAATGAAGAGATGCAGAACAGTGCAGTGCAATAACTAAACAACAACATCATTAAATGATGTAAGGAGATATTCCCATCTTTTCAACTGTAATTACGGGTGCTTTCAAAAATGTTCTTGGCATGACTGTATACGACGACCCTTCTGAGAATGGTTATTCTTGAAGGTCACCTGTAGATTGAAATAAATGGTCCGTTTCTCACGTTGACCATTTTGTCCGTTTGACGCCCCATTTAGGGCGTCATTCACACCTGCATACGACCTTAAAATGCAGTTAAAACCATCGTCTGATTCGTGCACGAATAACATGTGTCAACCGCCGTCGAACAAGCATTTATTTAAATGGACTTCGTGACTAGAAAAGGCTTAAGATTTATGATGAAAAAGCGCCAAATACGAATTTGACGCTTTTGTTCTTCTAACAACAATTGCGAGTCGCGTCCCCTGTGGTGTGGCTTTATGATCAATTTTGAGGTGGGTTCTGCACGCACTCACATGGTGGGCTGGGCGCAGTAGGTGGTGGGTGAGTGGCTTATCTGGTGGTGTTCATCTGCTGAGTGCTCCACCCGAGATGGATGGAGAAAATTTGACAACATGCCGCGTTTGGAAAATGCCAATTTCTATCGCAAATTTGGTCAGCTATATACATGGACTAAAGAGAAAGT
Source organism: Tisbe holothuriae (assembly GCA_900659605.1). Lineage (NCBI taxonomy): Eukaryota > Metazoa > Arthropoda > Copepoda > Harpacticoida > Tisbidae > Tisbe > Tisbe holothuriae. The sequence continues at coordinate 9,707 of LR142174.1, read as the reverse complement.
TATACAAATAATAATGGCTTCCATTTGTAATATTTGCTCCGAAAACAACACAAATCAATCACAACAACATTTTCACATCACCTCCATGACCCAAACATTCTATGAACGGTTTTGTGTCAGACAAAAACGATGACAATCCAGATTCGGATCATTTCTTGACACGGCGTGAGAACTTAAAATATGATTTGCCAACATATATATTTTAGAAACCGGAAGCTGACGTCATCATGAAATGGAACCATCAATCAAGGACGTAATTGAATTAATTGATCGTAATCGGCGAAGGTCAGCAGGCGAGGAATCAATCCAATATATGCCTCGTTATTCGATCCCAATTTTAACCATATTGAATTTCTAATGTGCTAAATCCGCTCGAGGCATATTCTCCACGTAAACAAGCTTGGAAGTCAAGCTGCGATGATCACTTTGTTGTGTAAACTTTTAAAGGGAGAAAATATGCATATAAAATTGGAAATTGATTTAACCGTGGTTGCGAAAAACAAGTATCCTTATGAATTACATATTCCTGCGTTCAGATCACCCAAACTATGTCTCTTAATGCCTATTATAGACATGTCCTTGTGTGTAGGTTGGCAAAAAAGCATGCACATCGAAGGTCAAATTCCGCCCATGAAGCTATGCGATTGATGCTACAGCTGCATTTCTAAGGCCTATATGACGCATTTTATTCACTCGATGCAGAATATGCGTTCAATATATACCGTGGTATATGACAACAAAGACCATTTTTTCCTAAATGCGTAAGCGACGAAGGATCCTATGATTAGTTTCCATTGTGAGCGAGATGACGCATTTTGACGCGAAGGAATCGATATGACCAATCATCGAATGCGTCAGAGGAAGGTTTTCCTTTTATAAATTTATATTCTATTGAAAAGCAGGGGCTATTATTATGTATTGGTTTTCATCTTTAGCCATTCTCACGCTTCTGTGCTCATAATGAAAATACGCCACTGAAAAAAAGTCAAACAAGTTAAAGGATTCCTTTTAAAATTTTATTTCTTCTTGTTTCGGGATCGTCAAAATTCCTGCCCATTTTCTTACCTTGGGGTTTGTTGGAATTTCCCTAAAAAGATAAGACAATGCTAATGTTTTCAGCTTCCGGCATCAAGCAGGGATGCCACTTTTTAACTTATACTGGCATATTTTGACCATTTACGTGTACAAAACATTTGACAAAATGGCAACCCTGAAACTCCATCTTAAACCAACTTTATTAGACGATTTCTGACCCTTTGATCCCATTTTGCACCAGAACTTTCCTTTATTTCTCATATCGTCTGTGCTTTAAACACAACATAAGCACATATTATGCGGTTATTATTCGAGTCGCGCGTGCAATATCTGAGCTGGAATACGCTTTAAGAAACCCGGCTCAGAGTCAAAGTCTTGTAGGCCCGTCATGTAAAGCCCTCAATATATGATTTGGCATTCTCTGTCAAAACTAAGATGGCCTCGTGAATATTAAAAATTGAATATATTCCGGAGAGAGAGGGAAAAAAGATGGGCATGATATTACTTTTACAAGTTATTTCCTAAAATGGTCTAAAGCACCAAGGCGGCGCTTTTAGATAATTGAATGGAAAATTACCCCGGAAAATTATTCTAATTTCTCTCACCTCGTGTTTTCTCCCCAACTTCCACATTAGGCATTGCCGCAAAAAGCAGGTAGAGATCACAAGGCGTTTTTGATGCACTGAATATATATGAGGCGCAAAGGGCGCTGCAAAGACTATCATTATTACCCACTCTCGGGTTCATCTTCATACAATGCTCGTTTTGAAAAACAATGTAAATCCTTTTTAATGCGCTGAGCACGCATTTCGTGTGCCAGGAGAAGGAGGAGGAAACTCACCCCTGTGGCAGTCAGATCAGGGTTGCCAGTTTGCATATTGATTAAGGGAATTTTTTATTATGGCAGCCCTATAATCGACAGAGAAGGGCGTTTAATGCAAATTATCATAAAAATGAAACCTTTTCTTCTCTTTTTCTTCGACATTTTTTATTATTCAAAGGTTTTGGTGAGCACGCTTTTGTGCCCAAACCATTTTATTATTTTTCTCTCAAAGAAATACGTTCTACTCCAAGAAATTATCAAGAAAAATTGGATGCAAATGAGCATGACATGAGGAAAGAAGTTCTTTTAAAACAAAATTACAGAGTACTATAAAATGTAATTCTTGGCATTTTTTTCCATTTATTCTTTTCTACCCCATTATAATTTAAGTAATGTACGACAGCCAAATGCTTTGTGTCCCTAAATGCAATATTATGTCACTCTTTACAATCCATTATCACTAATCCGCCACATGAGATGCAAAGTCGCCTCCTTCTGTATATTATAATCCAGGAGTGTGAGCCGGTTCTGCAGCTGCTTCCCAGCATAGTCCAGCCTCAGCTTCGTCACCGGGATGTCCAGCTTGTCACTGATGAGCGATTTGAGGTGTTCAATGGTGTCAATGTGCCGCACGTTCAGGATGATGGTCTTGTTCAACATTGTGCTGACAAAGATCTGAATGGTATTCTGGAATAAAATGCTTCAAACGTATCCCTATATGTCTATGATCCAATCTTTACTCACCTGGAAGTTGAAGTGGCTCGCAGAGTGGTTCAAGGGCAGCCTGGCATCATCCCACAGTTCCAGCATACTCTTTGGCTTGCCAAGAGGTTCCCAACACATGAATACAATCTTTGATCCTGTAAAACTACAAATACCTACCTTTGATATGTTCTTATTAAAGCGCGCAATTAAGCCAATGTATATTTAGAGGTTCTTTTCGGGACATCACTTGCGTCCGCTCTTTAGTGGCGGACGGAGAAGTCATTATTTATGAGCTGAACCTAATATATCAATAACATACACGTTAATTCGTTAAATGAATGTCATGATATGCCAATGATCCGACTATGGATAAACGTGCTCAAGTCTTATAATTATAAAAATACATTTGCACCCGTACAAATGCCGTAAAAGTCAGTTTACTTTTTAAAATTGTATTCCAGGCTCTTTGTATGCACTCATTATACTTCTTATTTTTATTACCCCCATTCCACTTTGGCAAATATGAACGAAGCTGGACTTTCCTTTTCTCCTCCTCTTTAATTCGTTTAAAACGTTTTGTCTTATCTTGATTGCAGCAGAGTCCAAAACTATTCTTCTTTGTCCGTGCTTTTAAACGAGAGTGCTAATTTGCATAGTGACATTAAATGCCACTTTGTTCAAATGCTTTATGGGAACAAATGAGTGACGCTTTAAAGTGCGTACGACTGCCGTACGCAAGAATTCTAGTCGAGTTTTTTTGCGCCTCAAGGATTGGAAATGGGCATTTATTTGGTCGCCAATATCCTTGAGCAAATAGCCAAAGATTAAAAGGTAAACGGAATGTGAAGAACGCCAAATGCATATTATATGCAGTTTATAGACAGAGCAATGAACCTTTTTTGGAGAATAACAAGCAGGATTTATATCATTATTATGATCTCACGCCCATTATATTATGCATTTTATTATACGAGATATTGGCGAGATACCGTCAACATGTTATTCTTGGCACAAGACCTTGATCGAATAAATATTTTCAACCCTCATTATCATAGAAGACAACGCCTTAAATTATCACCCCTCTTGTACACAATGGAGCCATAAAATGTGAAGTATAATGCATTAATACTTTCATATAATCTGTCCTAGATCTAAACCACTGTGCTGCATGTACTTTTCCATTACCACTTATTATGTGCAAGTGACACCCTTCTTCTTATCCTAACGAGTAAATAATAGGGTGTAGTAGTAGTTGTACATGCAAAAAGCACTTTCCCCTTCCTTGACAACTCGTATCAAGTGTCATATTCATACACGAGCCCTCTAAACCCTTCTCTAGCTCATCTTAATATCCCCTTACATGTCAAAAACACCTCATGACATGCATAGGATATCGCATAAAAGGACGACGACCTTCTCGTTATATCTAAGGATGATGCGCGCCGTACTCAAAAGTGTGCAATTAATAACTTCACTTGAAAAGAAGGATCGTTTGTCATTTTTAGAAAACCCACTCGCGCAAAAAAGGAGGATACGAAACCCAACCGAGATGAGGAGGAGAGATAAGACGTTATAATAAGGAGTTTTTTCATGTGGGCCTATGCTCAGAAAATCCTTCTTCATATACTAATTAAACCGGCTAATTTTTGCGCCTTGGAAGATATTTATACTCGCTACGCGCGTGTAAGAAACGCGTTTTGAAACAGTTCCTTGTTCTGGGTTTATTTATGCCACCGGGCAATTATAACCGTATGTAATAAATGGACCAGGAATGTAATTGACTTTGGTCACTTTAGTATCGCTCTAGGGACTCGTTAGCAGTATGATATACACGCCCAAATGAAGGAAATGCACGTATTTATTCTGCAGGCCTTGTCTTATGTCATATCCGTATATCACACACACACAAAACGCGCTATTTGCGTTCTTGGGTTCGCAGCATGAGGGCAAAAAACTTTCTTTAAAAGCTGTTTGAATAAGACACATTTTAAATAGAAGAAGGTAAAATATTCTTCGAGGGAGGTAAAGCCTCGGACCTATCAAATGCTACAATGAGGAAATATGTGTTTAAATGTACAGAAGATGCTTTTGTAATTTCTTGAATAGAACGCTATTATAATACTGCATCTATTGTTGTACATATGAATGCCTAAATATATACCTTGACCTCGTTCGAATACCTTCGGGCGCTTCAGCAATATCTCGTGTTTTCTAATTAATTAAATTCACTTCTTTTTGATCAATGGCAGTCTCATAACGAGCATCAGGGATGCCACAATCTAACCCTTTAACCTCTACAAATGACAACCCTTTCATGCCCTCTTGCAAATAGAATCCCATTCTTTTCTCTATCTCCACGAGGTCATCCGGGGGCTCTAACAAGATTCCTGGAACAAAAAGCGTCAGATAACAGTTCAAAGGGTTAAAGAATAACATTCTGGGAACCCAGTTGTGAAAAGTGAAGGTAGTCTTTTTAATGCTTATCAAGAAGCAATCTGTGGCTGCTTGCGTATAATACAACTCGTAATAATAGAAATGCGAGCTTGGAAGACAAGTGGAGAAATCAAGCTTTTTATTATTGCCATGATTCCAAAGAGGAGAATATAACAATGAGGGACTTTAACGAAGTCTGATTGTAAAAGTGTAACACAAAAAGCCGCGCCCTGTCTTCATATAATCGGCTTGGATACACAACTACCGAGTGTGCATAAAAGTGACACAATCCGACGTGTAATGTGACCCCTCCAACTGTCTTAAAGGCTTTATCTGGATCTCTCCAAGACGGACTCTGCAAAGCGCACGAGCTTACTTTACGATCAAATGTCTAGAGTTACACTTCTTCGCAACTGCGTTGGTCGATTTATGATATACTGTGAGTCAGATATTATTCGCATTATACGCTAGCTGTATAAACTAGTTGTGTTATAATGGTCTACACGGCATATTTGTCCGTAATATAATGAGACCTCCATTCTCCCCATTTCCAATCAAGTCGACATGAGAATATAATAATATTAATCATCCGACACTTGAAAAGAGTCGCCTGGTCAGTGTTATTATCGGCCATAGGCAACTTTTACACCTCTCTCTAAAGAATAATCTGTAAGTATAATGACGGTGCCGTCCTGAATACATTTTTATATGAAAACAAGATTGGGTGCTAATGACTTTGTTAGGATTGTTGACCTTGTCCGGACATTCCTCGTGTCGAGTTAAGTCATCCATCTCTTTTTTCTGAAGTGGACTGTTTTATTCAAATATTCATGTACGCATAAAGCAGGTTTCATTGCTGTAACCGATACATGCCTTGGTTTTGGTTTTTAAATCGGGCGAAAGTATAAGAAGATTTATAAGCTCGGAAGAAGAAGAAGATATTTTTTCTCAAAGTGTAAAGTCATTCTCATTTCCAGCTTAATTAACTCTCGCCTTTCAGATATGTGTGAGCTGCAGGGTTGCCATTTTGTCTACATTAATGAATGAGTTGTAGCCTAATGGCAACCCTGACAGCCTCTCAAAAAGACGAATTTCTCTCGAATGAATACAGCCAATTTTGATAACCCGTAACGCGACGCGTTCGTCTCGGTTAACTCGTTTTCAAATACTTTGAATGTAAATAAAAAGGTTTGGGTCGTATAACGAGGATGGCTCTTCTCTGTATTCTGGTCATACTCGCAACCCTCTGAAATGTTTGTTTAATATGCCAAATATAGCCAGGATTATTGAGAGGGTCGTTATTTATGTCGGGTGATTTGACACGGTGTCTTGATCAAAAGTTTGTATGGAGAGGGATTTTTTCGGTTGTAAATGGATGATTTTGGTCAAACATTTTTAACGACTACCTGGAAAGTTTTTATGAGTATTCCAGCTACTTTTTCCAATTTTGAAACTCGTTCCTGGACACGGAATTCAATTTTCCCCCTTGTACATATTTTTCATTCGAATAAATGGGATTTTATCGTGTTTTTCGAGCAAAAAGGAGAAGGAAATTTGTATCAAAACTTGACAGAAAAAGGCCTTGCAGTGGTTGAGATACGAATCTCTCGTTCGAAAAGAAGGCAATTTGTCAAGAAAAGCGTGAATTTTCGGGCATTGAAACGCGTGCCTTTGAGCCATTCTTCAATAAAAATACTCATAATCTTTTGATCACCGACATTTCACAGCCCTCAATTCTTAATTAGTCCTTTTCATATGTTCCATTAATTTTCTTGCTCTCTCTCTGGTAGAAAAGGGAATATCTCCTTATCGCTCATTTCCTATAAAAGAATAAAATAAGCCAGGGAGCCAAGAGGAGATATTTTGATTGAGTTCGAGTGACGCCAGAGGTGTTCCATCATTTCCTTAAAGACGGCATACGTGGCCACAGTGGATATACAAGGCTTTAAATGCAGATAATAGTTCAACCCACTGTGCGCATGTATGGTCTATAAATCCACTCATTCACTTGCCTCGTTTCTTTCTTTTCCAACATCTCTCATTCCGATCAGGAAGCTCTAGATCTATTTTTCCCGAATGGCAGAAGTCAGGCATATTTCTGGTGGTAGCGGCATAAAATTGAACCTGGAGACACGAGAAGGTCACGAGTCTGTTTTTGTCTCATTTTCGGCATCTGGTTTTATATCACACCAATCATTTTATTGACCCCAATTCGGATCACACAATGATGTTAAAAATGGGTGCGTGTTTTCCGGTCATAACGCTTAACATTTTTGAATCTTAACTCCATCAAAAGTGGGTCTCAGTCCAGCCACTTTTTGCGCGCTTGAGCGGTTTTAAGGGTTGACATTTTCGCATTTAAACGTTAAACGTAATTGTGGTAAAACTCGTCTTCATTATAATAAACTGGCATCCCTGCTCATAAATGATGATGACGACGAGTCTCTCAAATATGAGGCCTTGATGTTGATCGACTTGGAAATGAGCGGGGAAAGAAAATGGAAGATCTCCGTTTGAAAAGTCGTTAATTTGTAATTACTTGCCACGAGTTATGAGATTAGAAAGACTTTTTGCATCCAAGCCACTTTTCCGTTTGTTCAACAGGTTTCCTCTAAAAGTGGTCTAAACATGCTTTGATTGGGGTTAAACAGTGTCGTAAATTTTCACCCTGGCACCTTAAAAGCTTTAAAACACAACTAAAGTCCGTGACGAAACAAATTAATGCATTTCATTACCAAAGTGTGAATGGAGCTGAGAAAAACTCGCGTCAATTACACGCCACCCGACAAATTGACCAAAAAGAAGCTGGAGATACTTTTTTGCAGGAAGTAGCTCGCGGCTAAGAAAACCTTCCGAGTGGTAAAAAAAGTCCATTTATTCATTCCTGATCCTTCCTTTGAGATAAGCTGAAAAAGCTCCTTCCTCTCGGATGTAATAGCAATAATAATGAAGACGACGACGGGCCTTTGATATTAACATGAAGGAGGAAAATATCCCCCTTCCATTTTCATGTCTCTATTATCGTCGTCTTTCGTATGGCGTTTAGCATACGTGCATACTTCTAAACCCATTTTGTACACGTATGTCCGTATGTCTGGTCATAAAGATTTCCCCCCGCTGATCCGTTCCTGACGAATGCTGTCTGTCCTGCATAATATGATCGGGGCCACAAATATCCTTTTTATGACGGCGATGAAAAATGTGTTTTAAGAGGCGCTCATGCGCTGTATTATCTATATCAGGGTTGCCACTTTACACAAATGTCAACCCTGGCTGTCTTAATTGCACGTTCTTAATGGCTTTAAAATAATATCTACTCCTCCTTTTCAATGTCGCACGCTTCTTTCAAAGCCCATTAAAGCCAAATTTTATGACTGAAATATATATCTAAAAGCTCACATATAACGTATTAAGTGCATTTTGAGTCTTCGCCTCTTTCGTCGTTTGTCATAATCGTTTCTTTTGTCGACCTCGTTAACTGCTATTCGGACATAGCATTGATATAGAAGGAAAACGGGGCCACTCCCAAGTTTAATGTGTTTTATTACACATATTACAACCCTGAATGCGGACGTATCGAATAATTTGCAATGCTTAAAAAGCTTTTAAAACGTTTTCTAGTGTGCATGCTTTGAGACGATTATCCAATTTTGCCCCGAAAAGGGGGATCTCTGAAGATATGATAAGGGCTACGAGAAGTGTTATAAGTTTAATGGCTCTAAGGCCACTTAATGGAGTAAAGCAATTTAGACACGAAAATCCTACTCCAAGACTTCTTCACGATATCGTTGTTGCCCCGTTTTAATGCACTTTTGACACCATGATTAAAAGGTCGCCGCTTCAATGCAGAATTTAAGAACGAATAACAAAATGCCTGCCGCAGAAAACATTCCTATTCTGATCACGTCAACTTGAATCTGACCTTCTTTAGGTTCACGAATAGGCGGACGGACGTTTTTATCCGAGCACATAAATTATGCTCAACATTATTTTATTCATTTTATTGCATCCACTCTTTATTCAAACGAGACAGTTATATTAAAATGAATTCATTCTGTTATAAACTGGGCAGATCTAATTTCCCTGTCGTTTTAAACAAGGACAAGACACATTGGGGGCCACATTCCAACGGAGAATGCAAGGGCAGGTCGAGAGCCCTCTATAATAGGGTCAAATAGCAGGTTGTGTCATTTTCGGCGCATTGGTCAAGGGAGATTTTTCTTGCTGCTGAGCATCAAACTTGTTTTTCCCTCACGTCGTGTGTGAGCGGTTTAATTTTTGGGGTGGGGACGATTCCATCGACGGATCGAAACGAGATCAGACTTGATCTTTTTTGTCTCTCCCTCTGACCAGAACTGGATATTTTCTCCCCAAATGACAGATAAATAAACGGAGAAAAGGTTCCTTTTTAAGAGTGGACATCCTTAAAATTAGTAAGAGAGTGGTTTATCTACCGAATAAATATGTGCATTCTATTACCACAATGAAAATCACCAAATTGAAATACCCTTGGGTTTAAATGCAGACCAGTGGACGATGAAATGGCGATTTTGACCTTTGCAGATATTTCCATTTTCCCCGTAATGGAAATGTCGCCGTGATGACAATGGAATTCCACAGACCTACAAACGAATCTAGTTTGTACATCCGTGGTCTTGCAAATGCACAGCTACTGAATGTCCGGTTAAAAAGATCTCCAACTGAAATGGCG
>LR142171.1:0-10942 GCA_900659605.1 Tisbe holothuriae | reverse complement strand
ACCACTGGGCTGATCAAACTGAAGGTCGAGTACCAGGGAGCCAAGGCAAGGCTCACGTTCATCGTGTCTCCGCAGGTTGACTCCACTGGAGCACAAAATCAAAGTCCGGAAATTTTCCTAAATGTGCTATTTTATCTCTTATACCTCGACAACTACACCTGCATAGCTCTATAATCAATAATTAGTCACAAAAATATTGCAGAAATAAGCAGAAAAGTGCGTTTTAGGTAATTTTTCCGTCTTTGATATTGTGCATACAATGACCCTAGACGAAAATCCCAAATTCAAAGACAAAATACTTTCCTATATGGGCATAGATCACTTAGCTGTGTAACCCTTATATTAAATATTTTCGAAACAAATTTCCAGTTCTCTATGGTGCAGGGATGACGCTCACCTGCATATATAAGTTGCCACACAAGTAAGAAATGCACTGAATTGTTAAAGGAAGAGATAAATACAGTGCTATCTAGAAGGGGAAAGGGACATTGAGGATTATTTTACAAGAATATATTATGTCAAACTTTGTTCAAAGACCGGGAGTCAAACTATTTTATAGTTGTTTCAATGTAACACTTTGGGTTTGTCTTCCCTGCTGAGCAGAGCATTCGGTTCTCAGATTCCTACGCGCAAAGCAAAAAGAAACGGAACATTCTGACGTTGGAGAAACGGGACTGGAGAGGGATTTTACCGTGGTCACAGTGATATAGATGCTAATTTTTAATTGATTTCCCATTTATTATCATGTGAATTAATTCATTAAGTGATGGCATCTCGCCAACCCTCAAAGCCCCTTGCTGGGCTCTCCCGGGGAGCAAGACTTCTCCAGGCCTCCTTGCAACAGCAACAGCAACAGCACAACCCTGTGCAGGAGAAGATCCAGCGTTATGAGAGGAGGGCAGATCATCTGGCCTCTGTTAATCCTGATGCAAAGGTTGCGGCCTGGATTGATGGTCAGAGTTTCACATCAGAAGTAGAGGTAATTTAACCGAGTATAAGACCCGAGACATAATTTTAAAAACGTTATGACATTGTGCGCGCAGAGTGCGTGCGACACGTCGTACGACATGTCGTACAACACGTCGTACAACACAGCTGTGCGCGGGACGCCCAGCTGGCTCAGGCAGAAGCTGTGCGCGCAGTGCACACGAGCTCATCCAAGTCGCACGACGTGTTGCACGCATAACTTTTTATTAAAATTTGGGCTCAGATTAGCCTCCATTATCATAACAGTACAATTTACGTCCAGTGTAATAAGGTAGCTTAGATGTATAGTACAGTATAATAATAAGTACTGTTTAACTATATAGCTTACTATAAACACCCTATTATGTGTATAGGTTAGTTTTTGAAAACTGTTACTTTTCATTTAGAGCCCTGGGCCTCCCAATGACATCGAAGTTCCTTCCACTGTGTTCTATGGCTCCACAAAATCCGAAATCCCCATGGGAAATGGTCATGAGAGGCTGCGGCGTCCACTAGAAGACTGGATTACTAATTATACTCCTAAAGGTATTTTTATTCCTTGGAAATGTTAATTGCATTTTAATCATAAATATACCAATAGCTGGAAGAAATCTGATAGCTGGAAGACGGCCCAATTGCATGCTGGTCTTTGCTATGTAACACTGCAACTTGTATTGCCTTTCCTTTCCTTTCCCAATAAATCTACCAACAAAAGCATATCTTACACATTAAGTCGCTCATGTTAATCAATGATTTTTTTCTATGATCATTTATGTTTCAGGAGAAACCTCTGATCCAGTTGAACAGCCAATCTTGAGACCCCCGACATCTGCAGCCACAGGTACAACATAAAGTTAATTGAAATCAATAAATAATTCCTAATCAGCTTTTTGACAAAGTAGAGTAATTTTTTGAATTATGCATTTTTTCATTTTTTCTAGTGGTTGACCCGTTCCCTGCCCTTCCCAGACCGGCAGCTGCACTTCTCCCCCCTCTGGCACCAGGGCGCCTACCAAAAGGATTCAAGTATCGCAGAGAGACTTACCGGGGTCTACAGGGGCAGAATGACCAACAAAAGATTGAGAGCTTGGACACGTTGGGTAATATATTTACTGCTAGACACATTCTAGAACTTTCTTTAACCACATTATGCTCTTAAATGCCAGTAAAGACGGCTTCTGAGAAGTCTCCATAACTTATATGTAAAATTGGGGTAGAGGCATTTCGGCGCTTCCATATTAGTGTAGCATTAGGTTTTCCATATTGGCGTATATCTTCTTTTCCATATTGGTGTAGCAGTTTTAGCGTGGATTACACATTGAAGTATAAGGAATATCTTTGCTATGAGATAAATGTCTTGTGACCGTTACAGGTTTTCTATAAGTAGTTAAATTTAAGCGTACAAGTTCCGGATTCACCCCAGAATCTGATCCGCGGATCCGAATCCTGATCCAGTCATATCTATGTGTATATCTGTGCTTATTTTTCACTCTTAATAGGGTAACTAAAAAGAGGCCTTCAACCCTTAACAGCTAAAATGCTGACACATTTCTAAGACTACTGTTTATGTTTTTCCTCTATTATATAAATCTCTACAAAAAACAGGTTCTTGCCTATTTTGGGTCCGGATTCAGATCCGTTTGATCGTCGGATTCAGATCCGTTTGATCGTCGGATCCGGATACCCGCACATCTCTAGACTAAGTTAAATCTGTAAATACTGATTGGAATCCACAGATCAGAAATCATTTATTGGAATCATATGTCATACGATTATCAAATAATTGAAGCCAAAGATTTAACCAAATGGAGGATACTAAATGGGGTCTGAGAATCTACCCCCGTCTCCTCCACATCCCGGAATCCTCAATCGACCACCGCCATTCCCTGCATTTCACAATCTTCCAAATCGACACAGCTACTCCAGCAAGGCTGCAAAGACTGCCTCCCACCAAGGTCAAAAGAGGGCACCCAGTGCTCAAGAAGGTGACCGTGTTCCAGGTGGTGCCCGTCGTCAGGATCGGCCGAATGCATCACCTCGTCCAAGAATGGCTAGAAGCGGGAAGCAAGTCTCACAGCATGCTCAAGCCTCAACCACATCCCAGCAGGCGGCCAAGACAAGGCCAGTGACTCTTCAGAAGCCCCAGCAAGTTCGAAAACGGCTACTCCCTGACCTTGCGGCTTCAATTCCAAAGCGCTCTTACAACCGTTTCTCAGTTCTTGAGGAAAAAGGACAGATAGGTAATGCCTGTTAATATATTAAAACCATATGAAGGCATAGAATTAACTCTATACATGCATTTTATGAAGCAGGAAGCACACATTTTGATAGCAAATAATGTTGTGCAAATAATATTTTGATGTTAATTCCAAGTCAAATAATTTTTTATGAGGTCATGGATGGGACACATCAAGCCTTTAAGAAGAGTTTTTCTAAAACATAATAGATATTAAGGATATGTCCAATTGTATGTTGTCAATGGCAACTTTGATATAACCAATAATTCAGCCGTTGCAAAGCAAGAAAACCGTGAGTTTTAGGGTTAAAAATACTAGAATTTAATAAGAGCTTTATGAAGCATTTTCTTGCGGTTTTAGTGCATATTTTGCTTCTTTAGAGGACTAATATCGAAGAAATAATTAACCCACGTTGTTCTGCTGGTCTAAATTACGGCATATATTTCTCACTTCATAACAAGATAAAAGTGACGCCTCTCTTGCTTGGTTTGCCGCCGCCGCGGATTTATACCTCCTTAGTGGCAAAGCAAAAGAAATGGAGGAGCATATATCTCAAGAATATGATGTAAACTCAAAAATGTATTAAACAAGATGAAAGGGCCAGTCTTAATGCATTGATAGTGGATCAGCATTTGCATAAAGTACTGAAATTGCTTCTTTTTACTCTCCTGAACACTACTTTTGCGCGGAAGATTCTCACGTTGGTCTTACTTTGCACAGCTGATATATCCTCTTCAATTCCAGATCCGAGCAATGTTGAGGCCATGGAGGAAGAAGACGACCACTTCTTGGCTGCAGATTCGTCCCCAGAACCTAATACACCTCGTGCAACAGGCAAAGCCGATCAAGCCCAGAAGATACAAAGAGCAAGAGAGGCTAAGTTTGCTTGGCAGGAGTGGAAAGGCCGCCCAAAGGATGCCCCGGTCGCTGACCGTGGGCGTAAGCGAATGAGAACCATGCAAGGTGAGATGGAAGATATTGAATTATATTACCTGGTTTAGATATGATGGATAATTTGAGATCATGAAATTATTTTAATTTTAAGCAGTGGTTACCAAACATAGAAGCAAAATAAAATGTCCTCTACTGAATCCTTAGTTGTGGCCTCTGTCAGCCTTTTCAAGAAATGTCCTAAAGCAAAGAACCTATGTTGCATAAAATACCTAAAAAGAAACAAATTATGGCTAAAATTAATCAAGTTTCAATCCCAGGGGCTCAGTTGTTTCGAATTATTTTGTACGGGTTGATTATGTGATAATGTCTCAACCTCGTATTTTTAGTAAATGATTAGTGTTGTTAGTAGATTGTTGGTTCATGGAACCAACAAGTTAACCTTAACATATATCTTTTATTACTCTTCCAGAACCTTCTGCTGCCTCTCATGTCCATGCTTCTGGGAGCTACAGCCATCCCATGTGCCATCCAATCGGGCAGCAAGCTCAGCCGCAACTTCAACAAGCAACAGGGCTTCATGCAGAGGAGCAGAAGGCGCCTTTCTTTCCGGCAACTCCGTTTGTGCTTCTCCCGTATAATGGAACCTCTCCCTTTGGCCCTCAGATGTGGCCATATTTCAATCCTATGCAACATAGCAAAGGTAGGAATCCCCTGTAGGACAACCATCCGCAAACAATGGCTATAGCTTGTTGTTAAATATATTCTGTCCTAACAAAGAATTCAGAAATGAAGTTACTGAACTTACGCATTCAACTGAAAGTTATAATTTGGCAAAACATTATTTTAACGGCAAAAAATTGGTTCTTTTTATCTCAATAATAATCAACTCAAAATTAATGTAGTCTTAAATCTTTGTCCTCACACATTAGTCTCCTTGAAAGAGGCAATGGTTGAGTATATTTTATATGGCATTGTATATTATTCATATTGAATCGTATGCATATGTTATAACGTTAGTAAATACTGTTTTAAAAAGGAATGGATGCAAAGTAAAATCCAATGTCTGTACATAATAGAGTTACATTATGTACACTTAATGATGCTCCAAATTACCCCTACATTAATTTCAGAACATCCACATGTGCAAGCTCCCCCTGAACACAATGCTGGAAGGCCACCACAACATCTCGTCGGAGGACCTGTCCAAGGGGCTATTGTTTCAACAGATGAGAGTGGGGCACAAGGTATGGGATCTACTGGAGTGGCTTCAAATGGACCAGCTGCTGCAGATGAGGCTGAGGTTGCTTTTGTAACTGTTGATCCTGCTCAATTACTGGAGTCTGAACCCACTGGGGAGCCTGAAACCCCTGACGAGCCTGAACCCGCTGGGGAGCCTGAACCCGCTGTGGAGCCTGAACCTGAGAAAGCCCCACATGCGCCAGCTGAGAGTGCTCCTAGAGATGGTGACTGTGAAGAGGATCAAAGTCCAGGGCAAGAAGATGAGACTGGAGAGCGAGATCAGGAATGGGTTGGCAAGAATCAAGATGCTAGTGGGAAGCATGGACTCCCGGGATGGGGGAGCTGTCAGAGGCATGACTCGTCATCATCTTGTGCCAGTTCAAACTGGCACCCAAGAAAGAGGAGGAAGAAGTCCAATGCAAACGCAGCACTGCAAACTGCGGCTCACTCCCCTCACTGTTCAAAGTTTTGTAAACTTTCATGCCCACTTATAACAGAACAACGTCAGTCTGTTTTAAGTAGTGACTTTGAGAACATGTCCCACAATGAGCAAAAAATGTTTTATGCTGCCTCAATTCAACTAGTTAAAACAGATGAAAAGAAGAAGAGAGAAGCTCAGGTTCAATTTAGTTTATTAACTGAGACTGGCTGTACTGTCCATGTAAGCAAAAGTTTTTTTCAAAATGTGATTGGAAAAAAATCGGATGACATGTTGTATGCTGTAATTGCCGATATGAAAAGAGGAATGAGTATCCCAACAAAAGATAAGCGAGGAGGTTTTAAAGGAACTCCAATTAACAAGCTTCTAATTGAACAGCACATATTATCGTTTAACCCACAACCCGCACACTTCCAGAGGAAGAAGACACCCCACCGTCTCTATTTGCCCAGTCATATGACAAGAAAAGCTATGTATGATGACTTTAAACTAAAATATCCCGAAGAAAAGGTCTCTATTGAAACATATCGAAAAAGTCTAGAAAAACTTAATGTCTCCATTGTCCAACTTGGTTCAGAAGAATGTGAAACTTGTAAGAAGCAGCGGTTACATATGCAAGAATCCCCGAATTGTATTGAGGTCCCATGTCAAGAATGTGCCACTTATTTAAAAGATCACAAACAACCCTATCAAAAAGTTCGTGAATTGTATCAAAAGTATTCTGAGATTGATGCAAGCAATGTCCTTACAGTGGATATGCAAAAGGTGCTGCTGTTACCTATGATGGAGGAGTACAAGACGTGCATTTTTACTAGGAGACTAATATGCTACAATGAAACATTTTGGAAAGACCATCAGCACAATTACATGCCTAACATTAATATTGTTATTCAATTTTAAAGCATTGCAGTAATTATATGATTTTCTTTCTTGTGTATTACTAATTGCATCAGTAAAAAGACATGTTAAGGTGTAATACTTTTAGCATTGTAACAAAGTTTTAGCAAACAAAATTACTGCCAGTAGCATTAATATTTCACTTTTTACTTTCACATTTTACAAGATATAAAATTTGTTTACAAGAAATGGAAAAGGCATGCAATTGTCCTTTCTTATAGCTACGTGGGAAGAACAACACCAACCCGACCAAATATGCCCGTTATATGGACGGAAGATTGTGCTGGTCGCAAAGCAAAAGAACTGGCTTCTAGCTTTTTGAGAGCCTTTACCGAGCTTTCAAAAACTATGAAAGATCCAATTTTGTTTTGTGACAACTGTAGTGGCCAACAGGTATGCATATGAAGGAATATATTGGGCAATCTTATTAAACAATCAAAAGGGCAAAGTAAGAAATTGCAAGGTTTAAATTATTTTTATTGATTCATAGAATACATTCCTTCATACTGCATATCCAATAGAAAAACTGGACCTTCTTTTCGGCACTGGTAAAAATAGTTAATAACTTACCTCTGCAAACAATCACACTTATTTATTTCATTGTTGGTCACACTTATATGAAAGCTGGTAAGAATTAACTCATAAAATTATTATTTTCGTTCATTGTAATAAGGAAAGGGAAAATAGATGGCTTTTAATTGTCTTATGATTTAATTCTTACCTTTTAACAAGACTCCGTGCACGGACTCATTGAAAAAAGTTTCCGAAAAACAAAAGAGATTCATACCTATGATGATTTGATTCAAGCTGTAAGAAATAGTTGTAAAGGAAGCACAAATGTTCTTGAGATGACGCACCAGAACTTTTTTAAGTTTAATGATGACAAATGCCCCGCAAAAATGAGGAGGAAAGATCGGCCTTATCTGAAAAATATTAAACAGATCAGAGTTGTTAAAGGAGAGAAGGTTTTGTTTTACCGAACAGAATATGATGGAGATTGGAAGAGCTTTGATTTCCTGAAAAAAGAGTTTAATTATGACATCCCCAAACAGCAAGAACAAAAAGTTGGAATTCCAGCCTTGAAAAAGAATGATATTGTTCAAAAACTCTGCCCATTGATGTCCCCGCTGAAAAGAATTTACTGGAACAACATTGTTACATGTGAAGAAACGGCTGATAATAATGAATCATTTGATGAAGATGAAGGTGATGAATAAATAAATATTAGTAAAGTAAAGAATATTGCTACCGGGTGCGATTTTTTCAATGGCACTCCCATTAGACCTGCCATAATTTGACAGAATCACGTTTTATGAGAGATATTTCAGTTTTGTTGTTTAATAGCACTAAAAAGTAAACTTTTTTATTAAATAAGTATATGTGTGAAGTGAGTGCCAGTGCCCCATGCCGTCCATGGGGTCGGTGGTGGCGGCCCTGGTCCACGCCGGGGGGCCTGTGGCCATCTGCCTTGAGGCAACAAGTTTGTCAAAATTCTTGGGACTTTGCATTCAAAATGCATTTAGAGATGTTCCTAGGGATGCTAGAGTACCAATGAAGACAAAATATAATGTGTTCTGTGCTACCACTGTGTGCATGGTTCATGAATTTGGATGTTTTTGCCCCAGCTGGCGTGGTTCAAGGCTTGATTTGAAGATGTCAGGATAATAGCGTCAGATTAGCTAACTCAACCCTAATAATGCTTCTCTCATGGATGCAGAACATGAATGAGCTGCTTAAGAAGTAGTTTTTGATGCAATAGGATGGAAACACATTACATATGGCAGCCCTGATGCAAAAAGCCTCTCAAGGGGCTCTGGCATCAATGTCTGGGGACACAAATAAATGGCTGCCTTACTCCTAAATCTTAAAATGTATTATGTTGCAATCTTTCGGCACATGAAGAAGGGGGCCTCTTTAAGTTGTTTAAGCAATTGTGAGATTCTCAATCAATATATATCAGAGCTATGGAGAGATTTAGATGTTGCCTACATTACGCAGATCTGCCCCATATTTTGGGCATGTCTAAAGCCATGGATTACCATGGTTGGACCTTAAATTAAATGTCAATGTACCTTAATGTCGTATATGATAGCCCTGAAAATTTGGCATCAATCGGATTTACTAGAGTAAGCTCAGAGAGTAGTGCCTGCAGGCAGAGTAGGCCGCTGAGCGATTCTCCTTCCTTTTTACTTCTAAAGCTGAGAGAAAGAGGACACTTTAAATCAGCTGCCTTCACTGAAGCAGTGGAGGACGAGGAGAAAGAAGGAGGAATGGAGAAAGAATTTATGACGAAACAATTATGCCTTTAAATGTAGTATACATTTAAAAGGACACTGTATTGCCTCAAATATGATAATCATTGGTCTAAGTGCACGTATTCTCCAATAAAATATTAAGAAGTGCCAGTTTGTCTTTTAAAATGGAAATTATCAAATATAGTTATTCTACACAACAGCTGAATAGAAGACAAATGTCAGTACTCTATTCCTTTGGAATGTATGGAGCGGACTCTAGTTTTGCCCTTTGCTCCTCCGGCCTCGTTCATTCTTCTACTTGCCTTTTTATGACAAAGACTCTTTGGAAGTAAGAAGAGTAAGAAGGACAGGAGCTGAAAGAAAGACACCTAAATATGCCATAAAGAGTGTTGATAAGTTGCTCAAAGTGTGCTGGTAGATTATTAAAAGTAAATGATACGGTTTCCTTAATACGTTTTTGCTGTAGAGAGCCTGAGAGAGAGGCGACAACCGTGCTACGCAGGCAAGCTGAGTTCTTAGCGGCCTTGGCAGCTCTGACTCAGTCTGAAGTCGCGACGTAAAGAGAAGAATCTCGCGACGAAAAGGGAAGAATTTCAATCAGGAATGCCGCAAATAGGATGGATTGAACATAATTATTATTATTCTGAATGAAATGCAGGCTTTAATGCTAAACTTTTTGAAGTTATGTACTGAATTTAGTACATCATTTATTTGCACTTAAAATTAAGTTGCAGTTAGCACCTTTACTTGGCTTGAATAGTCTCAAGGGATAATTGTCTACTGCATATACTGGTGGCTGCAAGAGACTCCAATAAAGGAGGAAAAGAAGTTCAACCATATCGCTCAGTCTCCGACTGAGTTGTCGCCACTCTGGGGTTCAGTTCTATCTATTTTGCTGTCGTCTTAAGTGGAAAAGTTTATTCTATCCGTATATTTGCAGCAGCAAAACTCTCAATGCAAGCAAAAAACTTTCCGCCTAAATCGCTCGTGTCATATTTTTGCACCTCTTTTCCCCCAAAACTTGAGTTCTTGATTCGAAATATGACAGGTACAAAAATATGGAAAGAGTGTCTTGTGATTGAGGAGGTCTGAGAAGGATAAGTAATATTTTAGTAGAGAGTACCATGTGTGAGTATTACTTTAATAATATCATTCAGACATATTCAAGGAGTTGTCGACAATATGGCTGGAATTTTGATTTAATTGGGTTAATACTGTTCCCATTTGGATCTTAGAGAATGTAAAGGTGCATAATTAATTATGCAGAAGTTCTTAGAATATACTCTTAACATTTTCCTGGTGCAAAACAGAAGAACCTTCATCAAATCAGTCTTGATTTTTAGTTAATTATAATGTATCACCTCATTTAAAGATATACTTGAATGTACCCTTTTAATTATTTTCATTCCAGGTAATTTTTGCCTGGAAATATACTGGAATAGAAAAGGCCTAATTGGACACCCTATTATTAAACCAAAATTTCATTTTAAAAGTACAGTCATATCTCATAAATGTTCAATTTCTAATATTTTAACATATAGTCACCCTTATAAGAAAAAAATGTGTTTCCTTTTTCCACCTTTGTTAATTGTCAGATTCTAATCAATCTGACAAATTTACTGCCACTTCTTCCTCGCATAATACACCCACAACACGTTACAAGAGCAATAAAAGTGCACCATGTAGCTAGTCTTATCAGGATCGTTATAAACAGAGAATGTAAGTGTAATGTGTGAAACCACAAAAGGTGAAACCGGTTAAGTTGTAGTTCTTTTTACGCTCTTGATAAGCCAGAAAACTATACTGTACATTAGAAAATCGTCTAGCAGGCAGCCAAGAGTATCTGCACAGTGTCTGCACCAATTTCTTTTTTAAATGATACATTATTTTCCATTTTTATATACGTAAATAGTCAGAATTAATATTTTGTGCACCAGAGTAACCAAAAAGCCTTTCGCGTGTCCTATGAGTTATGGCTCTGGTGGGACGGGAATCAAGTCCAAAGTAATACAGTG
>LR142170.1:0-10934 GCA_900659605.1 Tisbe holothuriae | reverse complement strand
AATTCCTTCGTCCCTGTTTCACCTGCTTTCAACAAGTGAGGGAAGAAAGGAAACGAGGGGAAAAGGACGAAAACGGAACACATTCAACTTGATCAAGTGTACTTTTATGTGAAACGTTTCTATTATAAATTTGGTTTATGAAAAATTAAAGGAACTATGAAGAAGAATGCCTTCGAATTAAGTAAATAAAACTGAATGAAATATAGTATTTTCTAGTTCTATAATTGTCCTTCTGGCAACCCTTTTTATTAATAGGGTTGATAACTGATGAACACTTTTCAGATGGTAATTTTTAAAACCAATAAAATAGTCAAAATAATTCGGGAATATATCAATCAAAATTACGGCAGATAATGTTAAAAATGAACTCAAAGTTTTAATGTATAACTATGTTCATTATTCATTACAGTGAACACTAAGAGGTCGCAAATAAACTGTCTTCTTGCTCAATTTCGTCCCTGATTTTTGTCCTTTCATGAATCATAACAAAAGAAGAAGATTAGAGAAAAACAAGAACCCAAAGTCCCAAATCGACCTTCTTATCAGACGGCAATCTAAATGTGCGTCATTTACGACTTAATTAGTACGGAAAACCACCGTTAACACATTGAAAACCTTCATTTTAACTGTATATATTGGCCACAGTGGTATTACAGAGCCTTGAACACAGTTGATTGCAGCATAAAAGTGCCTGACAAGGAATACTTTAACCAGTCCTTAAAGAAGATTTAACAGCCTATATTCACAGTGGCAAGCGTCATTCTATGGCACCGCAAAAGCAGCTTTAAACAAAGACTAGGTTGCATCCTACTCGTCCACCATGTCGTCTTCCCCTCCTCCTCCCTATTCGTCCGCCTCCCTCCCCGACGCGCTCGTCAGCGTCGCCTCTGCCGCCGTCCAGTTCGACCGCAGCTGCGACTACCCCGCGGCCGCGCAGTACTACAACGCGGCGGCGCGGATCATGACGCAGCTGACGCAGCTCGGGCAGCAGCTGGGCCAGAACGCGGGTGCGCATGAGGCGCAGCGGGTGCAGTATGAGGAGCGGGCGAGGGCGTTGACGCAGTTGGTCGTGGAGAGGGAGCAGAAACAGGTAAAATTTCCTTTAGATCATAACTTAATTCATGCTCGGAAAAGAAAAGTATTTAGTGGAGTAACTGTATTTCCACTCAAATTACGGTTTCAGTCTTGTAATCCTCTTTCATTGGAAATGCTACCATCGCAGATATAAATTAGCAAATAGTAACATTCTGTGAAATGAAACACCTTCCATTTATAGCTTTTATAAAAGCTTTTAGCTAGAATTTCAAAGTGATCTTAGGCAAGTCCGTATCTATCAACTACTCTTTCTTTGGATCTTCAAAAAAATACCTTAAGGCATAACCATTGTAACTTCTTATGGAACATGTCAGACGCTTGCATAATCCTGATATCCTTTCAGCACGCCAAGCAGAGTCGCACTTTGGCCCTTGAGCGCGCCCACTTCATCATGTCCCAGGCCATCGAGGCCGACGAGTCTGGCAAGACGGACGAGGCACTCGCCATCTACAGCGACGCCGTCGAGATGTGTCTGGAGGCGAGAAAGCAGACTAAGGGGGACAAGTAAGACCGTCTAAAACCTGTCCAGATTGAGCTAGATCTTTGATTTTCAAGGGAGAACATTGACCGGGGTAAATCATGTTTAAAGCATAAAGCGATACTAATATTTTAGAAAAACTTACTAAAATCTACGAATACTTAGCTCACTTCTATTTACTAGACGCAACATAAAATTTACTGAATCAATGTTTTACATGTTGTTCACCAGTACCCACTAAAATGAACTAATGGCATACTTTGATCTAATTTCTTATGTTAGTAAAATGGGCTAACGAGTTCTTTTTCGGGACCTACTCTCGCTACTTTTTGTTATGTCAGATGCCATGTTTATTGTTCTTTTATTTCAGAGAAACCACCTCTAAGCTCACCGCCGTGGCAACCCAAGCTCTGGAACGCGCCGAGGTTCTCAAGGATCAGATGAAACGGAAACAGCCCGCGGAGAGGTCCGTGTCGGAGGATCTGTTGTCAGCCTGCCCGGAGCCACCGGAGGGAGGGATGGAGAGCCTCAAATTACAAGGTAATATGAACAAACGCTATCATTGAGTGCTACATGTATACAGTTTGAAAGTCACACAATGGGTTGGCATCGGAGTTAATTAGTGGTTTGGATTCACTTTCATTATTGGTTTGACTTCAATGCATCTGTATTCTGTTAAATAATATTGTACCTTGTAGTTTAGAATTCACTGCTTTATTTTAGTCATTTAAGGAAGTAAAACGGGTATCTTTGCTGCCTTCCTGAAACCTTTAAAGTCATTAAGCTTTCTATCAATGTATGTGATGAGAACATGGCATTTATTTGAACCTTTCTTCCTTTCAGATGATCCCCCGCCAGCAGCTGCTGCCGCTGCCACCCCCAAGACGCCATTCAGACTCTTTGACGACGAGGACAACAATGCCGGTGGGGGAACACCTTCAGGTAAGAAAACATACTTAAAACATTTTTGAGGGTATTTGATTATTTCCATTATTTCAGCTCTGCCTCCATCACCTTCCAAAGGCTCGTCTGGCTACAGCGATGAGGAAAAGCGCGTCCTCGCTAGAACGTCTGTGATCAATGGCAGGGAGTACGTGCCGTTTATGCGGTCGGACCTCAGGTACGTTCTAGAGTAGTAGCCTTTTAATGGTTCAGTGACAAGAGTACATGATACAAATGACAGCCTGTTGCCTGAGCATCGGGGGTGTTAAGCGCTTTTAATACAGTTATTTCACCAAAGCATGGAACCCTGAAGTAAACATTATTTACAGTATTTACTTCAGGCTTCCATGACCCAAGTCACTAAACATGTCAATGAATTTTCCAAAATGATTCTACTGCGTAGTATATTGAAAGCACCACTTTTAAACTTGGTTGTATGACTTCTATTTTCAGAGAGAAGTTCACCTTTGCCCTGCCCTACTCAGACAGCCACGGCAAACTCGACCTGGCCCCGAAGCAGGCCAAGAAACTGGTCAAGTGGGCGCGCCCAGAGGAGTTCATGTCTCAGCCGACGGTGCTGCTGCTCGTGGACTGCTTCAGTGTGAAGCAGACTGTGGTCTCCGATTGCTCGTTTGTCGCGTCCATTGCGATTAGCGCGCAGTACGAGAAGAGGTTTAAGAAGAGATTGATCACGTCGCTAATATACCCGCAGGTGAGTTAACCATTGCCTTGGAGGGTTTTAAGTGTCCATAATATCGGTTGCGCTTAGATATAATGGTACATAATGTATATGGGGGGTTGAATGACAGAAACCGTAGAAAGAAGAGCCTTAGGCGTATGCGTAGAATACTCATTATACGCAGAAACTTCATGGTTAAGTTACCCCACATTGTGTTAGAGTAGGACTATCCCAAGGGTGTGTAGGTGAGGTTTGCTTGCAGTCTCTTTATATAACCTGGGACTGTCCTATGAACAGTTAGCCTTTGTTAGTTACTGTTTCCTTCGATATAATCATTCAATCATTCAGAATCGCAAGGGTGACCCAGTGTACAACCCGTGCGGCAAGTACATGGTCAACCTCCGGATCACCGGCGTGCCCAGGAAGGTCGTCATTGACGATTATTTGCCGCTGGGGCCGCATGGAGAACCACTGTGCTCGTACAGGTACGATTAAGAACCACTGTGAATCGGTTGGCTACAATTTCTATAAACTATTCTGATCCTGTTCCAGCACTAATCGCAACGAGCTGTGGATCTCCCTCCTTGAGAAGGCCTATATGAAGGTCATGGGCGGCTACGACTTCCCCGGCTCCAACAGCAACATTGACCTGTACGCGCTCACCGGCTGGATTCCGGAGCGGGTCAGCATCAAGCCGCAGGGCGACGCCGACTTTGATAAGGAGGCGGTGTTTAGGAAGATTATGACGAGGTAATTAAGGAGTTAATGGCCGTTAATGACATAATTACCTGTTATTTTCAGGTTTCACAAGGGCGACGTCCTTGTTACGTTGGCCACCGGTGAGATGAGTGAGGCAGCGGCTGACCGAGCTGGGCTCGTGCCCACGCACGCCTACGCAATGCTCGACATTAAGGAGGTTCAAGGGGTGAAATTGTTTCAGGTACGAACAGCAAAACGATAGTAATGATCAACTAACTTCATAGGCCTTGTCTAAATTTGAATGTTTACTTAACTGTAACGGCTTTGTGTTAAACATTTGGCAACTTGTTACTCAAAATCTGAAAAATTAATTATTCTAGTTACTAACTTGTATTATTCATGTTCCAGTTGAAGAACCCCTGGTCTCATCTCCGCTGGAAAGGCAACTACTCCGAACTAGACTCCCAGCACTGGACCCCCGCCCTCCGCCAAGCCCTCAACTACGACCCACAGAGCGCCAAGAACTTTGACAACGGCGTCTTCTGGATCGACTACGACTCTCTCTGTCAGTTCTACGACGTCATCTACATGAACTGGAACCCGGCGCTGTTCAAGCACACGTATGCGATACACCAGACGTGGAATGCGGGAACGGGGCCGGCAAAGGATATGATTGATATATCGAATAACCCGCAGTATTCGTTGCAGCTGGCGCCAGGTAAGGCCAAAAACATACTGGTTTTAGTTTATAACGTTGCCCAGTAGTAGTCATGTTAGTCTCCAGAATAGGATTAGTTGCAATCTCAGTCACTAATTGACAGAGTTCAGGGCAAAATATCGTCGTGGTCTCTTTCAAGAGGCCATTTATGGCCAGCAAGGAAGATAGAGCTCTAGAATTTTTCATCGGTTGATGTCTAAACTCTAAAGTAAGCCAAACATGCTTCTTTGTGGATGCTCTCTAGCTTTCCATTCCGATTCGTTATCTGGTGACAATAATTAGCCAACGAATTCTAGACCTCTAGATTTGGTTTCTTCTTTCCAGGCACCGGCGCCCTCTGGATCCTCCTCTCCCGCCACATCACCGACATTGACGACTTCAAGAACAACAAAGAGTACATCACAGTGCTCGTCTACAACAACGACGGCAAGCGCGTCTACTACCCGTACAGCCCGCCGCCAATGATTGACGGGGTCAGGATCAACTCGCCGCATTATCTCTGTCAGACGGTCATCAATGCGGAGACACCTAGGTAACGTCAAATGTTTCCAGTCGTATTCATTTAGTCATATATTCCTAACCTACACTTCCAGGAAGCTAAGTCTCGTTGTGAGCCAGTATGAGAAGTCCTCGACAATCCACTACACGCTCCGCGTCTACAGCACCCTCCCGTTCACGCTGAAGAAGCAGTCGGAGCCGTACAAGCACAAGCAGAGCGTCACGTCGGAGTGGAAGGGTGCGACCGCGGGAGGATGCGCTAATTACAGGTAGACTTTTTTAAACTTTAAACTGTCCTAAGATGTGGTGCAACGAGTGAATAAAAAAAGCACTGTGGCCAAAAAAAGGCCAAATACAGCCAACCCTTGATCCAGTCCGTACGAGAAATTAGCCGGTGGGTATAAAAGGCTTCTCCCAATCTCCCCAGTCTCCAGTCCAGGACAGGCGTCAAAGGTTATCAACCCTAGCAACATGAGTCAGAACCAGCTTTACTCGGAGGCGCAGCAGGAGGAGGAAGGGAACAACACGCCTCCGAACGAGCACAACAACAAAGAGGAGACTATGAGCTCCGAAGCCGGAAGATGCTTCCTTGGGATCGTTGACAAGCGCAAGGCCATGGAAGAGGCTCCGGAGAAGAAGGCTCTCGACCCTCGGAGGAACTCTTTCAAGCCTGGGATCCCTTTCAAGCCTGGGACCTTTTCCGAACCGCACGGCACCCCTTCCGAGCTACACATTCGGAAGCGGAAGGTCTCCAACACCCTGGCAGTCACCTTTACCACGGATTTTTGGCTGCTCAGTAAGGTCTTTGACGTCTCCTCCGAGTCTGACCTCTTGGGAGTCATGTGGTCCTTCCTGGAGAGCCAGGGCTTTGCACGATCTCTCTTCCATCTTCAATCGGATAGCGGCGGACCCTTCAAGGTCACTGAAGAGCTCCTGGCGAAGGGAAAGCTCCGTGTTAACGTCATGTTCAACTCGCAATGGGGTTTCCTGAAGAGCCGTCGAGGCTCCGAGCAGCCACCCAGGAGACTGAAGAGCCTTCATCAGCACATTACCATTGAAGACTTCAAGGAGACCACGGGAAGGAGCTTCGTTCCAGATGAGGGCTCCGAGCAGCCACCAAGTAGGCTGAAGAGCCTTCATCAGCACATTACCATGGAAGACTTCAAGGAGACCACGGGAAGCGGCTTCGTTCCAGATGAGGGCTCCAAGCAGCCTCCGAGGATGAGAGATAACCAGCAGCAGCGCTCCATCGCGAAGGGAGCCTTCGATCAGCCCTATTCGAAGACTTCGGGAAGGAGGAGACTGTTCTCACGCCCAGATGAAGTCTCCGAGCAGCCTCCAAAGCTGCTGCATCAGTAGACCATTTTACTGAGGCAACATCAGTGTCTCAAAAGGAGAAAATTAATATTCATTGAAGTGCGTATAAAACTATTCAGGCAAATTATCATGAAATATAACACTGCACTGTACATAACAATCATATCAGGGTTCTTTGGGAATCTGTAATTAAATTAATTCATTAGTATATATAACATTTTAAAAGAAGTGAGCTAGAATCATGGGACTGTTTCGCACTATGGTTTTATAATGTACATGATTACAACGTAGAGCTCGAGCAGTATTTAAGTCGTCCGTGGCTAGTTTCCAATCATTCCTACTTTACTGAAAGACTGAATGTTAAATTCTTGTCGATTCAGTGTCGAGCTGTCTCCGAAATAGGTCATTTACTTAAATTATATTTCCAGGGACTCTTACTCCAACAACCCCCGCTTCCAATTCACCCTCGACCGCAACAGCCACGTCCTCGTGGAGCTCAAAGGCCCTAAGGACTACCAGCTGGGCTTCGACATCAAGACGATCGTGGCCAACGACTCGCAGTCCCCGCTGTACTTCCGGAACAAGCCGTGCGGCGTGTACCGGCCGGGGTTCTACGTGGCGCCGCTGGAGATGGCCGCCGGCACGTATGATGTCGTGCCGACGACGTTCAAGCCGGGCAAGGAGGGGCCGTTCTTCCTAACAGTGAAAGCGAGTATTCCGTTTAAGCTCACAAAGATGAAGTGATATGGTGATAAAAGCTGCTATTAGATTACGTCATTACTTGTAGTGCTATAGTGGTCAATGATAAAGTACACTGACTTCTCTAGTGAAAGTTACTTAAGTGCTAGTGCTAGTATACAACCTGCAAATGCAAATACTCACCTTGAAAGACTAAAGTGATTTGGTGACTTTAGTGCAAGCATGAACAAAATTCATAATGTGATACAAACTCCAGTCATATTTTCGCTACCTATTTATATTGTCAGTTAAACATGAAATGCAACCATAAAATCAATCCACAGCCAACTTATCATTTGTGCTCAAACGTTCATATTCTAGCGATAGGTAATGACGTTCTACCTGAAGCCCCCTCGCGGCGAGATCTCCTTGTCCCACCTGGGCGAGCTCGGCCTGAAGCGGCTGCGCTTCCTCAGCCTGCTCAAGAGCGGCGGCGTGGAAGATGTGGATGAGCTGTCGGATGCGCTCGTGGGCAGGGAGGATTTGGCTGAGGCCGTGGCTGAGAACACGCCAAAGGACAGGGTGGCGCATTATATGTTGAGACATGTGGCCATGAAGGATAGGTACTGCTGCTGCTACATAAAGGGCGTTAATTAGGGCTTTGTTTCTCGTCAATATTTGTGTACTTTTGAGATGTGATTTAAAGTAAACTATGCAGCAGTTTATATATTGTTTTCTGCTCTGTAAGTGCACCCAAAGGACTCTATACTTATAGTCTGTAATTTCCCATTGTGCAGATATAATTTTAATGCTCCACAATCGGACGAAAGTCGATGCCATTAACCAACGTATTTTACATTTGAGATTGTATGATTTTTCTATTTAAGGTAAAATGCCTTCCAGATCCTTCCTCCAGTTCTTCCTCCGCCGTGAGATGCGTCTGTTCCTCCTCCGCTGCGGCGTCCTCGACCGTCGGGAGCGGCACCGAGGGCTGAAGGCGCTCCACCGGCATATGAGACAGCTGCTGAGGGATGCGGGCGGTTTGAGGTCGGTGGATATGATGTCGTTGTTCAAGGCGGTGGCGGAGATCGTGGACAATGGGATGGTTTTGGACGATTCAGAGGTGAAGGTAAGCTCAATTGTTAATTTAATATTTTGCATTGGGTTCTTTTAGTATTTTAAGACTGTTCTATTCCAGACTTTAGAAGGCAGCTTAGAGAGTTTACTTGACATTGCTGCGATAGCTTGAACTAATTCTTTCTGAACCAAAAGAGAGGATTAGATTGAACATCATCGTATATTAGTTGTTTTATTCAAAACTAAACGTAATGACATTCCTATAGCGAATTCTTATTGACTCATTTCAGGTCTTAGTCCCGTTCCATCTCGTTCCCCAGCTAGTCTCCGAGCGCCGCGTCCACCTCCGAGCTGGAGACGCCGTCATCACCTCCGAGGAGACCGTCATGGTCCCTTTTCTAGGAGAACTCTTCATGTCGTTGTTACAAGAGTCGCTTAAAGCGTACACAAATCATCAGAGGTAAATAAGTTATAAATGCATTATCTGAAGAACGTCTGCTAATCTTTCTTTCAGCACTCTGAACTCCTCCCCCGACTGTCCCGATGAAGAGCGGATGTCGGACCTGTCCAATGAGATCTTGTCCGAGTTCCGGAAGGACAATCTGGACGGGGACGAGGGATGGAGCTACAGAAGCGCCGCTAAGAGGAGGCTCAAGGCTATTGACGTGAGTTCTTAACTTCTTAAAGGTTCATTTATACTTTGCAAGTCTCCTAATATCGAGAAATAATCTATGGAAGAGTAATATGGGTAACCTACTATTTACTTGTTTTCTTCTACTTTAACAGTCGGTTATGAAAATTACTTTAAGAACTTCCCTGAACTGTTAAGAACCAAGAATAGCTTTCTTTTAGTCGTTATTATCGTAGAAAGTAACTTACACACTTTTTGTATATTCAAATGAAATACTACCTATTTAATCGATTCTTTTTTTCAGATCCATCCCGCCTCCGAATCGTTCCCTCCGTGCTTCGCCAACGCTCACCAACGACTGGTCCGCCTCCACCGCCTTCGGCACCACGCCCGGGTCGGATACTCGCTCTTCCTCAAGGAGATTGGACTGGGGCCGGCGGAGGCGGAGAAGTTCTGGATGTGGCATTACTCGAGGTACAAATAATACTAGAAAGGGCATTTGAAAAGTGATTCTTCCAGAATAGGTCATTTGAGACGTTAATGTACTTTTAGTAAATGTTGTATTATCGTAATTTTATCCATTTTGCATGATTTGTAAATATACTTATTTTTTATGCAAGGGTATAGAGAAAGTGCCTACTAATGCACTAACTTGCATTGTTATTATATTTAATCATGCTATAGATAGTAATTTAACCCATTACTAGCATATTTCACTATTTAGTCTCAAATTTGTCCCATATTCATAGAATTTTTTCCAGATCTGCCTCCGTCGATGGCATCTGCTCCCACTCCTGGCAACAAGACGGCCGCCGCTACGCCTACAGCATCCGCCACCTGTACGGCCTGGAGGGCAGCCGGAGGAACTACTCGGCCCACTCGTGCGACGCCATCCAGCGGAGGGACAGCGCGCTCAACGACCAGCTCGTCTGTCCGTTCAAGAGCTTTGACATTGAGGATATTGAGAGGATTGTGCAGAAGGCGGTGCCCTGCGGGGCTAAGGAGGAGGCAAACGAGGTGACCTGCGGGGCGGAGGAGGTGACATATAGAGGCAAGAGGAGGTCTTGTGGGGCTTTGAAAGGGGCAAACGAGGTGCCCGTTGGGGATACAGAAGAGACTTGCGAGGATGAGGTGACATATAGAGGCAAGAGAAGACCATGCGGGGCTAAGAAAGGTCTAGGTGGATGAACCTACTAAAGGGATGGTCATTGGGGCTAATAAGACGCCCCATGGGGCAGAGGAGGTCTTGAGTCTAGCCAGGAGACGGGAATGTGGCAGGGCCTGTGCAGCGTACCTCAGGGCAAGACATGGACCTGAGCAAGAGTACGAGACGATTATAAGGCCAACTCAATTCTTTGATGCTGCTTATGATAGAAATTAGAAAGAAATTACTTTTTTATTCTGGTTATTGCAAGACGTAATGCGTTGTTATAAATGTTAATATATAACTTTCTATAATGTGTGATATTATTCGATTTGTACTGTAGAGGAAAACGTTACATTTGTAAAATACCTTCGACTAACAGTTATTTGATCGTTACCTCAGTTACCTGTGAAAATTTACCTAATTATTATATTTATACCTCTGAAGAAAAGTAGTTATTTGTAATAAAATATGATGTACTAACGAAGTATGACATTATTTGACTAATTTATTACGGTGCCGTACCTTATAAAGCGTTGGTTAGTTCTGTACTACTACCTAATTTAATAAAGACTTGCGTATTATTAGAAAATAAACCGTTATTTACAATAACCGATCGAAATTACACTATTTACGGAGCAATTTGGCGACGATTATTTCGAAATTCTGTCCTCCCTGACTCCCTTTTCCGGTGAATCCGCTCGACTCTCAGCTGACCAGGGACGACGACGCGAACAAAAAGCCGATAACGAAAACGTTCCTAATTCCTCTGTATTCGGTGGAAACCCTTAATTTTTGATTTTATGAAAATTCCGAATTTTTAAATTACACATTGAACAGAAAATAATCGATAATATCCCGTTTCTAAGCCAAACTTTAAAATTTGGCCGCGAATTATTTTCTGTCCAATGGCAACTCTACTTTCATCAGCTTTTTCGTCGTTCTCTTTCCGGCTTGCCATCAACTCGTTCAGACGTA